>SCDY01000096.1:0-107544 GCA_004143825.1 Drosophila micromelanica | reverse complement strand
TCGGAGATGCCTCCTTCTACCTGTTACATACATTTCAACAAAACCATAATACCCTGTTTCACCCATTTTCAATGGGTTCAGGGTATAAAAATAATATAAATATTTTATCTTTATTGAAAGGTACTTAAATTACTATTCAAACTCTATAAAAATAAATAGAAAATTTTGTTGAAGTATTATTATGTATTTATATTTTTATTAATTATAAAGAATTATTTTATTAGCTCACATAGCCATATGTTTCCACCATAATAAAAAGGCTACCATCTTCTTTTGGCAGCAGCAGCTACAATAACAAAAACAACTCCGACAGTAGCAGATGAAACCAATAAAATTAATAATCATAATTAATATGATTTCTTCTTATCGGGGAGCGCAATTAAATTTGCCAGACATAAATCGGGAAAACTGTTGTTGTCCCCTGGTTATGGGCCGTATTAAAAATGCCCGCATTTGTTGCCAGCTCCCCATCCGCCATAGAAAGTTCGGCAATTAAATTGGCCCAACACATGACGACAATGGGGTAAGTTGCACTAAGGAAAGGGAGAGGAGAGGGGGAACTCCGTATAAGATAAGTGGGCTCACAAGACGCAGCTTGGCATTATCTCTGGGCAAACAGACATGACAACGAGCCACAAATAATAAATCGCATAAAATATAATTATGAAATTTGTTGCTTGTTTGCTTGGGGGGCGGGCCATGTGGCCAACGGCTGGGCCAGGGTCGCGGTAGGGGTGGGGGTGGGGGTAGGGGGTGAAACAGGGGATGCCCTTGCAATGCAGCGCACTGAGTTAATACGAGTCTGTAATTAACTTGTGATTTATTGGTTCAAGTTTTTAGCGCTACGGCGGCGCTTCATTGGACTCTTCATTTCTTTTTGCTTTTCATTCGTTTTTCTTTCATTCTTCTCATTTCTGCGTGCACTTGTCGCGCTCTTCTGCTTCATTTTGTAAACTTTCTCCGGGCGCTGCTTTATTCGCAACAAAATGTCTTAAAAGTAAAGCTAATTTATAAGTAGTCACCGCCCACCGCCCGTTTGGTGGCCGCCCACCTTTAATATTAAATGTTACACCAGGGACACATTTCGATGAAATATTTCGTAAAAAGTGTCTACGAGCGAAAAATGCGAGGCTGCGAGCCGCTTCGCTCCTATTCTCAGCCAGCTTCACCTTTTGGCCAACGTCTTGGCTTGCTTGGTTTTTTGTTGTTTTTTGGACCTTGAGTTGCGTTTCGCCGGGCACAAAACTTTCTCCTTGCGGCATTCATGAGCTCCGGCTTCGGTTCCACGCCTTCGCCGGCAGCTCACGCACGTGGCAGGAGGCGGGGGAAGGGAGGTGGGTGGAAGAAGATGCTGCTGGCATTGTTTTAGCGCCCGCCTCCACGTTGTTTTGTCAAGACGTGCGAGAGTGAGAGAGAGAGGGGATGAGGGGTGGGTGGGTTTTTGGCCTTGCAGAGCACAAGAATTATTACCGACCAAATAAGCGATATTTCTCGAGGGATGAATGTGCTTTGGTGCGTGTTTTATTTTATTTCGTTGAGCTACTACCCGCCAGCTAACGGTACACGCTTTCCCTTTGCCAAGGGGTGAGTCGGGGTGTGTGTGTGTGTGTGTGTGTGTGTGTGTGTGTGTGTGTGTGTGTGTACTAGTTGTATCTTGGTACGCATGGCTGCCACGGCAAAGGAGGCGCCTCGCCAGTGCCAGTGCAGGGGAAATGTCGAATGCGAAATTAAGAAAACATGGCAGTAAAATTGGGTAATAAATCATTGGGGGGCCTCAAAGTGTTGCCTTCCAGTATATACCCACCGCCGTGGGTGTATATGGCAGCACACAGTTAGAATTTGTTGCGCTACAAATTATATAGATTTTGCGACATTTTCCTTAAGGCTACTGTGTGGGGCGCGTCCCATCTGCCGTGTGGCAAGCTCATGACACAACACAAACAATGGCTTACAAGCTACAGGTTCTATTCAAATATATTGGTACTTATATAAAACAAAAAACATTTGCTTTTAGATATGTAATTAATTTTAATTAGTTTGAAAAGCAATGCTAAGTTTGGTATATATTTTCCCACGCCGCGTTAGCTGAATAATGTATTAAATTTATAAAACTGATAAATGATATAAATAAAAAAATAAAAATAAAACTAAAAATGTAAATTATTTTACTTGTAATTTGTAATATTTTTTGTGAGAATCTCTTTAATGTATCACCGTTCAACTTTCGAACTATTCGCAACCATTTTTAATTTGCAATAAAAATAGTTTATGCTTAAGATCTACTTAGGCCCAAAAGTCTATCTGCATATTCACCGAACATCATCAGCTTGTTAGACCGCTTTACGAGCAACTGTTGCACCTCTCATTGAAATCGGCTTCTTTGTTAGTTGGTTTTTGCAGGCAATTCCCAAAATCCCCAAAACGCTGGTCACATGCTCGGCTACATGTATGTGATTAAAATGACGATATGAATGCATAATAATATCAGAGTTATGAGTGTTAGGCCCGAAAAAAAATGTACCAGAACGGAGCCTGGCGCATAAAACTGCGGTGAACTAAGCGACGAGCGCGGAGTGCAGTGCGCCTCCCACTTTCAATCCCTCCAATCCCCTCTCTGGGTGCGGCCATCAACGCCGGGTGAGTAAGTGAGCTGAACTTTGATGCCGCCACATTCTATTCGCATTTGCTCTCCAACTACGAGTACCTATGGCCATATATCTACACCGGCCGGACTAGGACTGGCTCGCACCAGCGCCAACAGGCCGCCTGCTATTTCTCTTCTCTTTCTTTTTTTTGTATTTTGCGAGGCCGAAGCCGAAAAGCCGTAAAGCCAATGGCGGGACGAGGGGCTGGCGCACTAGGCAAAGACTGCCGCCGTTGCCTCTGGAAGATTTATGCAGTTCATATTCACATTTTCCAAACGCCGCATACCAGGCGCAGCATTCGGACGCAGTCGAGGAGCGACTCACATGGACACGGACATTGTAAACGTGCCTAAATGTGTGTAAATGTGTGCGCAAGAGAAAGAGAGAGAGAGAGAGAGAGAGTGATAAGGAGAGAGATGGAGAGAGGCATAGAAGGGAGCCCGGTCGCAGTTGTTGAAGCTTTTTTGGTCGCACAATGTTCGCTGAGCATTGCAGTTTAATGTTATTGTTGTTGTTGCTGCTCCTCTTGTTGCTAGCCCCAAAAATGCCGCCACATCACAGTGGGGTCAGTGTTGTCTTTATACAAGCAAAAAAGTGCAATTTATCAAATCTGTTAATACTAATAATTGCAATAGTAAAATTACAAAAATTATTCAAATTAAAGCAAATATTTTTTAATTGTAAAGTACCTATCTAAAGTACCTATTTAAAGTTTAAAGTTGATTGATAAAAAAACATTCTATTATGATATAATGATAAAATGTTATTCAATTTATAATATATAATATATCTGTACGATATTTGTAGTATCATTCATATATATTTTTTTGTTTATATTTTTCTCAAAGCATTCCACTGTGCCTTGGCCTGGCCTAGCCTGCCTTCTGCCCCTGACTAAGCGCTGCATGTTGGTGGCTAGAGACTGGCAGTGGTGCTGTGGTATTGTAGCTGGTGGTGCTGGGCGGCTGCTGGATGACTGCAGGCTCGTGCAAGCGTTTGGAACACACTGCATATTAAGTTATTGTATATTAGGTGTTAAATCAGATAAATTTTCGCATAATACCGCATACAGCACTCGGATTTTCAAAGATTAACGTGGCGCACACAGTTGTTGGTCAGTTGTTGTTGCTGTTGTTGCTATTGCTGATGTTGTTGTTGTGTGCTTGTGTGTGTATAAACTGTGCTTTGGCTGTGGCTGCAGCATTTTGGAGCTGTTTTAATCATTTGAATGCTGCACATTGTTTTCAAGCCCTGCCTCCCCCCGCCCATTGACTGCCAATAAAGGCTCTAAATACTGTTGCACTTTATTTACAGCTGTGCGTGTCTGTGTGCATTTGTGTGTGAGTGTGCAGGAACAGATAAACATTATTGGACTTGGTATTTCGTAGTTTTCGATTCCGCTTTGATCATTCGCCACACGCAATCGACCGGGCCAAGCAAAATTGCATTGTTAACAGATTATTAAAATGAAAATAAATTTATGCAAATTTATAATTGCAAAATCAATGCACAGAAGAAAATAACAGAAGCCAAAAAAATCGAAGTGCATGAAATTTGTCTCAGAGCGCTTCATTAAGGCGAAAAATAATTGCTGTTGTTGTTTTAAAATAAATTTCACTGTTATTAAACAAAAGCTATTGTGTTTTATGAAAAGCGCATAAATAAAACGGCAAAAAGGCGACGCAGCGCTCGCTCCAAAATTTATTATGACAAGTTGCTCTGGCACTTTTATCTCTCGGCACACAAATTTTGCAGCCAGCCAGCAACAAAAACAAACAAATATATAAACGAATTTATATATGTGCATACGTATATATATATTTGATATTTATGCTGGTGTTTGTGTATTATAAAATATATATGTATGTATATCCAATAAAATAGCCACAAAACAAACTCTGCTCAAAAGCTGCTCTGTTTGGGCAGCAAAAACTAACTACCAACCCATTCAAATACCCACACACACATACGAACACACAGCAACACCAATTTCTGGCTGCTAGCAAAATGGAATGACAAATAAGTTGGTAATATAATTTGCAGGTCATGTCTAGTTGAGCTCTTTTCTTTATTAGACAATTAGTTGAGTTATTTGGATTTGTGATTATACAGAAAAGGTCTATTAAAATTTTTAAGATAATTACTAATTATAATAATAAATACAGAAATTAAATTGCATTTAAAATTGTTTAAAATTAAAACAGAAGAAGATTTAATGAACTTTCACAATAAAAACAATTTTAGCGCTTTCAAAATACATTCAAATATCTAAAAATGTATAATTATATAATTAATTATAATTATAATAATTAATGCTTAACGTATCGTGGCTTCTCTGTTTTTCTAGCAAATCAAGTGCATTATCGAACTTTTCACACTCTAATTTAAAAAAGGATCTTTTAGTGTAGCTTTGATGACTTCACTTTTCTCTTGTTCAACAATTGCCAACTCCTTAACTGGAGTACTTTGTGCTTCAATTGCTGCAACATGGCCAAAAGGGGTTTTTGGGGGCGCTCGCTTCCTGCACAGCGGGCCAAGATGCGATGCAGATGCACCGACATAGCTTCTGGAGGGCACTTGCAGCAAGGACAGGAAGAGGAGCAGGGGCTGAGCCAAAGGCTAAGGCAGTGCCCTGCAAAATTGCGGCCATAACTCATAGCCGCTGAGTATGTGTTAAGATGGGCACGCAAAACGAGCGTGCAAATAAATTTGCAGATTACGCTCGTAAATAAGACCAGCGAGTGGAGAATGGAAATGCCGAATGCAATTGCAAATAATTGAGGCGCATATTTAATTCAATTTATAAAGCGTTGGATTATCAACCAACGCCCGGTTGATTAAACGCAGCCAACAACTTCTATTTATTAAAAATTCTTTTGCGAATTTCAGCTGCGAATTATGCGCCGCAACGAAAGGGCAGCCCCAAACTTGATTGCAGTCAAACAATTTGGCCCAGAACCCTGCGCCCCCCCGTTGGCCAGTTTTGTGTCTGCTGCAGCTGCATGCAAAGCGCAAAGAAGGGGAGCTGAAGTGGCGGAGGAAGCCAGCCCCATGGCCACGGACATGTTGGGAACCAACTCTGACTGGTCAGCAGGTTGCTCCAGCTCCAACTCCAGTTCATGCTTTGGCTCTGGCTGTTGCCGTTGATTTGTTTTGGCCAGTTGCTGATGTTGTTGTTGTTCTTGTTGTTTTTGCTGTTGCTGTTGCGCGCTTTTCAAATTGCCCGTTGAACGTTTGCCGGGTGAGTAAAACGATTACCCGCCGGCTAGGCCTGCTTTGGTTAGTGCTCGCGTATGTGTTGGAACAACTATTATTAAGCGCGTTATTGTTGTTGTTGTTGTTTTTACAAGTTGTTGTTGTTGTTGCGGCCATTGTTCTGCTTTGGATGGAAATTATTATTCGCATGCCAAAATGAATTGAGCTGGCCGAGACGTTGTGGCAAGAGGCTCGACTCTTGGCATGCAACATGTTTAGTTTATTCATAAACTCACACACACATAAATACACATACTCACAAGCACGCACACACACTCTGGTGTGCTTTGGGTGTGAGTGCGTCGGCACATTCAAAAGTAGCCGCATTAAATGAGCGGCCTCAGCGCGCACTCAAATTGCCCAGTTATTAAGTAAATTGATTTTAAGTACATTTCGAAATTATTTGCTTCTAAATGTTTTGTTGCTTTTCAGTTTTTTACCACCCCGCCGTTTCTAACAACATTTTCGCACAGCTTGTTGTTATTATTATTTTAACAGCAGCTATGTTTTTCTTCATTTTTTTTTTTGTGTACTTTTGTCGCGATAAGAACCGGAACTATATATAGTTGGGCAGCACAACGCGCACATAAAAATTGATTGTTAACATCGCCAGCAATTTGCTGCTGATTTCCATTAAGATTAGGCCACGCTAAAAGTGCGGCATAATATGTTAAAAACCTGAACGACAATTACGAACATGTGACTTAAAATTAAAAGTCATTTTAATATCAATTTATGAACAAAAGTTTAATTTGTGCATTTAGCACTTAAAAGCAAATATCTAAGTACATTTTTGAAAACCAAAAATTTTGTTAATTATTTTAAAAAATAACAAATTTAATATTATTAAAATAATTTTTCTAACATATTGTTTGGCTATTTTTTTTTTCATTAACCTGGAAGCGGTGCTGGTGGTGCTGTGTTCCGGAAAAAGAGATAAGCATTTAGAAAGTTGTTTTTCGTGTTTAAAAAGTATTTAATGATATATTTTAGTTTAAGTATTTTGGCAATTTTTGTATTATAAGAATATCTACAATATCTCTACACCTGCCACAGATTACGTCTATCAGGGGGCATAAATGAAGTTTTCTATTAACTGACGTTAAATTTAATTTAATTTAAAACTAACAACACACAACATGGCCAAATGAGCGACTCGCATGCAAAATGCAAACAACAAACAAAAAGCAACAACAACAAAATTGTTAAATGATAATCAGGTAGGAACCAGCTGCAGACACTTGTTGGCCACTCGCCTGGGCAGCAGTCAATGAAAACGCTTCATAAACAGCGCAATTAAACTAATGACCGTGCTGGGCACTGCGATCACCGGGTTGGGGCCGGACCAGAGCCAACTTGCCACCAACGGGAGTCGCATAGAAACTAACTTTAGGCCACACACGAAGCAGCTTGTGGTGAAGACACCGGTTCTACTGAGGCTCGTTCATCAGGCGGGCTTTTGGCACTTGCGCATATGATTAACCTGGAAGCGGTGCTGGTGGTGCTGTGCGGAGGTGGTTAATACGTGGCCAACGCAGCCACGTGCAGTGCAAAGTGGTTGCCTTGATGAAATGTCCGCGATTGTCTAATGGGTTGCCAAATGGGCTTCAACTGGATGAGCCGAGCTGATGAATTGCCCAGTGCCCAGTGCCCAATGCCATTGCATCTTCTGTTGCCACCGCTGCTGCTGCTGCCGTTGTTGTTGTAGTTGTTGTTTGCCATGTTTATGGTTGCCATGGCAGCAGCGAACCGGTTTTTGGTTATCTTAAAAACACGACTGAAGTCAGGTAGAGCAACGACAGCAGCCGGTTCCGAGCGGTCGCCTACTGTGCTACAGCCGCGTCGTCGTTGTCGTATGTTGGTGGTGGCTTTAATGGCTTCCGCCAGCGGATCATAGGAGTGAAATAAATGGCCAGACGGAACCAATAAACGTCGCGCGTTGTGCGTTCATCGCTCGTTCAACCAAAATGAGTTAAGAACTGTGGACAGTTTTTGCAGTCGTTGACTCATTGCGATTTATGGGTATATCAGTATAAGACCAAGTATAAGTTGAACAAAAGCAGCAGAAAGAGAGCGAGAGGAGAGGCAAAACTTTAGACAAGCATATACCGTATGCGGCCGCAACGCCCACGGAAAAAAGTTTCTGATAAAAAATTCCTGGCTGCCATTTACTTGTAATAATACACTTTGCATTATAATAATATCAGGCTATACTTAACGAAAAACGCAACGATATATAAACTTGGTATATAAAATTGCCTAGACAGTCATCAATCAGTCGGGGCTCAAAGGAATTGACCTGCGCCAGCAGTGGCCACAGCTGCCGCCGCTGCCTTTGGGGTGAATGTGAAGGTGAAGCTTTGGCCAAGACGCTGTCCGCTGCGGTCCGGCTGAATAATAAAAGTAATTGCGTCTTTACCCTTTAGGGTTAGCGAGTGCAGCAAATTGCGAGTTGAATGCAATGCGCTTTTCTATAAGCATAAAAATTGCTATAATTTGCTGAAGATTGCGTTTTATCCATAACCATAACAATGGTCTACCCCCACAGTCAAACCACCACCATCAACCTACCCGCTACCCGCTCTCTGTCTTTGTGGAACCCACAATTTATTTTTCCTGAAGTCCATTTAATCAATATAGACAATACGGCCAGCTCTACCAACAATTTATTATAAATGATGGATTGCTTTGAAACGTTTTTTGACCAATAGTGAAGGGCAGTCGGAAAAAATGGGAACATACTGTGATTAGTATTTTTTTTTAGTAAAACTTTCAGATGCCCTTTAGAAACATTCAAAAGAAATGAAGAAATTATTTTAACAAAATTTAGTGCCTTAAATTTTTATTGATAATTTGGCTTTTTAAACCGGATAATGCACTTAATGTAAATTAAAAATCAAATTTTTAAAAAGAAAAACCTTTAAAAACATTTAAATTTATACAAAATAAAATTTCCAAAAATGTTGGAGTTCGATGAGATCAGGCCGACAAATGAAAACTATTTCAATAATTTGCACTTTATACCGAACTTGCTCAATGAGGCAAGCATCGAATTGTGGCGCCACATGGCTGCCTCATTGTTGTTGCTGTTGTTGTTGATGTTACTCCTACCGCTTTTGCTCCTTCTCCACCATTTGTTGTTGTTGTTGGTTGTTTGCTATTGGATTTTGGTCTGCTGGTTGCCAACGGCTGCTGGCAGCGCCACAAAGCAGATAACAAATATTTGCAGGAAACCCTGAGCCCCTTAATTAGTGTAAAGAAGCTCTCAGCTCTCGAATCGTCCCCTGGCTAAGCTGGAGGGGGTTTTCTGGGCTCATAAAATGCCAGCAAGGAAGCAATTTATCAAAGTTTTGTTGCTTAATTGTCGTCCATGCGGTGTTGGCAGTGAAAGTTTTGCTGTTTGCTCGCTCGAATGTCCTGTGAGCCAGTTCGAGAGAGGAAGAGGAAATGGAGGTGGCTTACAGGCAAATAAGGGCGTGTGCGGTTGTTCATTTGGCAGAACCACAGAGGGGGTGAACGAGGGCGCAGAATTCTAATGAGAAAGGACATTTTTCAGTGCCCCCCAAACAGCAAAAATCACCGATATTGCCTGGCTGCAGTTTTCAAGATATTTTCCACATCATAAATACATAAGTACGCAAAGTGTGTAGCAAGGGGTGCAGAATGGAGCTGAGCGTAAACACACGGCTTCTGTGTGCCGCCGTCACATTTATAACAATTTAAAATTGCACGAAAAAATGGCAATAAAATCCCACAGACAAACGAAATTACGTGACCAATGTGTTTTATTACGATTTTATTGCGAAAATGCGAAGAAGTCAGTCGGCCACAAGGGAGCCGGAGAGGGAGGGAGACTGGAGGGAGTGGGGGAGTGTGGAGCGAGCAACCGCAAATATGACTGCGTCTGCGAAGCGCTTTATTATTTATCTTTCGGCTGAAATCGGCACAGAAGCCAAACAGAAACCAGAGCAGGGTGGGGACAACCGGCAATGGCGAAGGCAAAAGCGCAGGAGCAGTTGATGCCTCGATGTGGCACGTGAGCGTCTCAAATGCGAGGGTTGCAACGAGAGTAGCTGCTGCTTTTATTTATGCCTTGGACTTCTCACGTGTCAGGTTAATGCGAAATTTATGTGCTGTCAGCCAGCAAAAAAAAAGAAGGCAAATTGTAAGGCGACTGTATACCACCCCTACCCGCCACAACCCCAACCCCCGCAGGACAGGTTCATCATTGCGTTTCGTGTTGTTTCGAGCTCAAAAACTGTGTCAGGCAAGTGATTTAACCACCATCACAACGGGGGCTGAAGCACTCGCCAAAGGGGTGGTGTCAGCACAGGGGGTTGCCGCCCTAAAAGACCATAAATGGCCAACACAAAAAAACGCCCCTTATATGGCTGTTGACCAAACTGGCCACCGTGCTCGGGGGCCAAGTGTTAAGGGAAATGTTTAGATTGGTCTATTGAAATTGTATTTAATTCTGTTGTTGTCAACATTTTATTAAGTAATTTGCATAAATTTTTCCCAGTAGCATATGCTGTCCAAAAGGGTGGCAAGGTGTGGAAAAAGCCGATTATAGCGGTAATAAAGGATTTCGATCATACACTTGGAAAGTAAGTCAATGGGTATGTCTAATTAGACAATTTAAGAAACAAAAATCCAATAATATAAATACAAGTCTTTTTACGCTGGTTAAAATATTATTTGAAAGCAATGCAATATTTAAAACTTATAACAAATAAAAAAATTTATGTTTTACCAGCAAATATATTTATTTTCGTATAAGTGAGTCTTTAGTTTGACTTTGGCCGTTACAGATTTTACTGACTACTCGAATGCCATCAAATTTATGGCACATTGCACTTTATTTAAAAACCCAAACATGTTGATCTGTGCCAAAAAATATATATGAATGTATGTACATATATGAAACTCTATGGCAAAAAAAAGTTGTTGAAGAAAAATCTTGCGCCAATAAAAATGATAAAGATTTGCGTTTTTTTTATTATTTTGCGGAAATATAAAATTGAATTATTGCATGCAATTTAAAAACCAACAAAAGCTGACAGCAGTCGAGCTAAAAGCCAAGCAATAACAACAACAAAAAGCATTGCCAAAAAATTTGTCAAAATAATGGCGTCATTCTGCAGTGGCCGCCAGAGAGAGAGAGAGAGAGAGAGAGAGCGAAAGAGAGAGAGAGAGAGGAGTGGGATTTGGTTGTGGGAGTGGCGGCCGTGGCGAGCCGACAAAGATGCCATAAGGCACCAAGGAACCGCCACACACAAAATGAAGCTGCCGCTGCTGCTGCTGTTGGCGACGCTATGGTTTATCCTTTTATCCTTTATCCTTATGCTTTTTTGCACATTATTTGCTTTTGCAATTCAAAGCGATTAAGTGCGACGACGACGACGAGGAGGCGAACGTCGACTCGACGCGACTCGGAGGTCATTAAGGACGACATAAAACATGTTTTTGTTGCAATGGCCATAAGTATCTGTATCTGTATTTGTATCTCTAACTGTGTCTGTGTCTCTGTATCTAGCAGCATATAAAAATATTGCATGCCTAATGGCAAAGCCGAAACTCGTATAACTCAATGCAACCCATTGGCTACCCCCAACTCCTAAACAGACAGCTAACTGGCCATTAGCACAAGCGGTTGCAGCCCCATGTCGCATCCATAATAAAAATATAAAAAAAAACAAGGAAGGAATTTCCAAAGTAAGCCCATTTAATAGAGCAATTATGACCAGTTGAAAGTCGAGAACTGTGCTGGAAAAAAAATAAAATAAAACTGAATTGAAGCAAAGTCGAGCGTCGCGGCCATATTTCAAAGTGTTTGCCCGTAACTAATTAAGCAATTAATTTTCGAGCAGCGGCCGCAGTGAAAGGCAAGCGAGATACACACAATCACACACACACACACACGCCCAATATTAAATGGGAGCAAGTTCAACAAACTTTTCTCGAAAATAATTTACAGGCTGCTGCGACTGCTGTGAAATTATTTGTGCCAGCGTACCATAAACTCGGTGCACGGCCCATATCCAATTGCTTGGGCCCAATCCTTTGGCTCATGCGTGCGCCGCGGAGTATGCAACACTTTATTTTTTTGCGTGAAAGAGGCCTCCGCCTCGGCGCTGTCATAAAATATGTTAAACGCCCGAATTGCCGGAGGGTGTGAAAACTTGAATCAAAAACCAAAGCGAAACCACGCTGAATATTTATGATGCGATTAGCAGACTTTTGCTGTTACTGTTGTTGGGCAGGTTGCAAGGAGTCCAAATTTACGTTGGCCACATAACTAAAATGGCAACCGGGCTGTGGCAAGGCTGCCAATTAAGCTGGGCGTGTGCCGCATGAATATGTAAATAAAAGCAGCTAATAAGTGGGTGTTTAATAACCGGATGGCCAACAACCAAACGGACCCAACGAGCGGCCCCAAAATGTACGAGAAATGCGAGAGCTGAGCGCAGTTTGTCAAGCGACAAAGGTACAAAAAAAATATATATGTATATGCCCAGGCAAGGGGTAGAAAAAAAGGTAGCATGTTTAATTTGCGTGGCATTTGCAGCTGCCTGCGGCAAAAAGATAACGAAATAAAACGTTTGTCGGCATGGCGCAACTCAGGGGGTAGCTGGGCGGGGTGCGGGGGCACGTGTAAAAACAAAGGCAGAAAAAAAGGCAAAGCCAAAAATTGGTTGTAGCGCAGTGTAAACTAATTAAACAGCGCGCAAAAGTGTTGCACGGGTAGTTAAATACATACATATAAAACATAACATATTATATATATGTATTCATATATTAATATACAAGTGTTGCCACAAAATGACTATAAACGCGCTCGAGCCATTAAAATAATTATTAAAATTTAATTTAGCGAAAATAATCAGACTGGTCTTTGATTAACTCCAAATGAGCGCGCAATTAAATCAAAATATTCAACAAAAAATACAGAAAAAAAAACTTTCATTTGAAATGCACGGCCCATGAATTCCATTAAAATTCAATTAAAAATTTAAAATCAACAATGAAAAGCGCAATAAAAACTAATAATAATCGCGAGTTAATGGCGGCTCACTAACGCCGCCTGGCGTCCAGTTGCTGCAACACAGCCCCCATTGATAAATATGCCCGTCCATGTACGCCTAGTATATGTGTGGGTGCGTGTGTGTGCGGTTCGACTGGGTAAAACGCATTTACTCATTCATTATACGCAGACAATTAAGTACCAGGAATTTCGTAGCACCATAAATTGCGACGCCCCAAACCGTTTTAGCTCGTCGCCCCCATTTTTGGGTAAATTGTCAGGTCAGCTGAAAATCTACATATGCACTGACCAAACAACTATTAAACTATGTGTGGGTAAGCACATCTCTGTGCTGGGACATCAACAATGGCTGTGAAAATGTTGGAAAATTTTCAATTTACCCGCTAGACGGCCATTTTGCATTTGGTCGCGAATGTGATGGCCTCAAAAACCCACCTTCCCCTATAATACTCCCAGTAAGGGTGGCTAAACTGACAAGCAGTTAATTGAAAATTCTTCAAAATCATATTGAAAAATTATTTCCAGCGAAAATTTACTAGGAAAATAAGAGAATGTTAGCTGGTAGCTAATGAGACTGTGAATTGATGATGACAACACGGAAGATTCGATCCCATTATTTCCTTGAATTCACACAATTTACAAATTAAAATATATCAATAATTCATATAATATTATAATTATTTTCACTTATATATAAGTTAGAATTTATAATAATTATTTTTCTTTTAATCAGAGAGCTTAAACTAAATTCATTTTGGAATAAGTTTGTTATGTGTAAGATTTTAAAATTTTGATATTTAACATTTTTTAAGCCCTATTTCCACATTCAACATATTAATTGGAAACCCATACCAAACTCGCTTTTCTCCGCTCCTTTTTCCCGAGTCGCTTATCAGTAGCTCGGAAAATGTAGCTCGTGACGTTATGTTGTTATGGCGGCTTACTTTTGTAAGTAACTGTGTGTGTGTATGTGTGTGCGAGTGTGTGGCTCGCAAGACATCAAATTACTTTCGTATGCAAATCAGCGGCTTTTCTGCAGACTTTTTTTTAGCTACCGAACAACCGACCCAAGCACCCGCCCACCTCCCCGACAACGACGCTTGTTTTTTCCACGCCCAAGCGGCAACATTGGCAGACAGTCAGACAGACCTACAGATAGCAGACACGGCATTTGATCGGCACCAAATTTATCTCAATGATATGCAGATAAAACTAACAAGTACCAAGTTTCGTTATTTCTCTTTCCGTTTCTGTATCTTTTTTTTCGGCTTCTTCCTCTTTGCTGCACTTCTTCGACATGTGGCGAAGCGCAAACCGAAGAAAAAAAACTACATTAGCAAATAAATTTATTTAGCATTACAAAAAATGAGGTAGTTGAGTGGCTCGACAAGGGGCGGGTGGTGATGCTAGGGTGTGTGTGTGTGTGTTTGTGAGCGGGCGCCATGAATTTATTTAAGATGCTTATTGATTGGATTTGATTTTATGCTATGGGAAAGTAAATTTGCGCAAATAAATTTAAATGAGGGCGTTGAGTTTTCTGTGTGTCCCACCCACTTGTGGGCGGGCAGCAAAAAATGTCTACTTTTTTTTGCTCTTTTACGAAAACTAATCCTGCATGTGTGCCTATATTGGCAGCAGGCACTGTGGCCGGGTGTGGGGTTGGCTTTCGAGCCTGAAACACTCGCATGAGTAATTTTCCAATTTTTGTTTCGCATTTGCAGCTAATCTGGAAAATGGGTTTTTCTTCTCGTTTCGAGTGGGAGTTTTCCTTGGGTGGTTTACTGGTGGTTGCTTTTAAAAGTTTTATATTTATTTACTCACTTAAAGCTGCATTCTCTTACTTTGTCAATGTTTTGGAGAGATTTAAGTGGATAAGTTGTTGATAAAACGCGACACTTACCTGAAAGCAGAGAAAGAATAAATTATAATAGGTTATAATGCAATTTTAAATTATAATAAATATATTTTTTAAAATTTATATGAGCTCTTATGTTATGTAGTTTAAATATTTACAAAATTTTCAAAATAAGTTTTTATGTTACATTCAAACAACTAAATCTTAAATTTAATCAACTAAAACACGCAGTGTGATTATTCTCTTAATGATGAGCTGCAACATTTTATTACATGAATTTTAATTTTGCACGCTGCAAACTTTGCTGTGCCCCATATTTTTGGGGCGTAATTGAGTAAAATGAAATAATTAAAATGCCACGCATAAAGTAACTTAAAATGCTTTAACGACCTTTTGTTAATAACGCAAAGTGCAAATGTTCTCTCTCGCTGATTGTTGCAGGTTGCACGTTGCACGTTGCCGCTGTCCACTGGCCATTTACATGCGTTATGCCAACTGCAGCAACTGCAACAACAACAACCGTTACGAGTGCGTAACTGCAACTGTGCGCCACACGCAATTTTCATTTGCTGCTGTTATTAAGTGATAATTGAATTTTTATGCCAGCGCCAACAGGCGACACGAAATGAACTTCAGAATCTTTTGCAATTACTAGAGAGGTCTGCAGAAAAGTTAAGTTAAGCTGGTTGAGAAAAGTGATATTGAACTTTTTTCTGTGGAATTATATATGTAAATTATATTATTTTTTATCTATTGATATTTTGTGCATGTTTAACTGGTAACCAACATGCGATATTTAATCACGTTTTTAAAATATTTATTTTAATATTTTTTTTAAATCTTTTACATTTTTTCTTTCGTATTTTTTGTATTATTACGTGCAGCGGCACTTGCAACAAATCCTGAACTGATCTGAGTTCCTAATAAAGTTCAGTTTTCCACTAAATTGTGTTGCCAACTTTCTAAATGGCCCAAAATGCCGTTGGGCAATAAATCACTCGATGTTTAACGCTGGGTTTCAATTTCGGGCATGTAACGCACTTTCTAAACAGCACGAGAGGCCAAAAGATAAAAAAAGAACAGCGAAACACAAACAAAAAAAAAAAAAAACGCGGCATACTGTTTTGTCGGCCTGTATGACAATTGTTATGAAAATGTATAAAAAAAAAAGTAAAACAAAACAGGAAAAAATTCGCAATGCAGCTGTTTTATGGCAGGTCACGGGGACACAGAACCTGTGTTCGGACGGAAACCGCAAACGGTGCAAAAATTATGAAAATTCATATTGCCGCACGCACTTGGCGGGAAATTCGGTTATTTGGCACGGCGCAGGTATTAGCCCATTGTTGTCCTTTTTTTTATTTTGTATTTTTGTTCAGGCGTCGCCGCGGGAGACGGCGAGCGTAAAATTTGCATGCGTCAATAGAATATGAAAATTTAGAAACTGTTGCAATTTTCAGTTTTCACTGTTGCCGTTTGCTGGGCATTTTTCGTTGATTTACGGCCGGTGGCAATGGACGCTCATAAATCTTAGCCGCTGTGTGTGCTACTTGTGTGTGTGGCAAATATTTTGGTTGCAGCGATTTCATGCCCCGCAGACGGCAATTGCATTGCACTTGGGCCCTTTTAATTTGTGCAAAACAAGAAAGTCAAAAACAAAAAAACCCTCGACAAGCAGGAAGAAAAAAAACAAGTCGCACACATTTCATGCGGCTTCCACAAAAGGTAACAGGCGGCCCAAACCCCGCGTCCCTGCCGGAGACGACAACGAAAAGCAATTTACGAAAAGCACGCAGCGTTTAGATCAAAAGCAAAGACGACGTCGCCAGTTGCCAGTTGGCAGTCGCCAGTCGCCATTGGCAGGACAGAGCACACCAGAGGACACTGGAGAGGAGACAGCCGCAGAAACGATGCTATACAACGCAAAACACATCATTAAGTATAAAATTCTTAAAATGGAATTTTAAATCATTAAAAAACGCTGCAAAAAAGTCAACAACTACAGCAACAACAGTCGACGAGGAATTTGCAATGCGTTTGCTTTATTTGGCAGTGGCTCGCTGAAAGCTGCAGCAACAGCAGCAGCCACATGCAACCATTGCCCAGTTGCTTTGTCCAAAATGGTTGTGGCAACAACAGCAGCAGCAGCGTGCAGCATTTTTTTTTTTATGTACACGCCAAGCCAAACAGCTTGAATGGAAGTAATGATGCTGGCCCAAACGTTGTCCAAGTCTTGAGAAAGGCGCGCAGTTGTTGCATTCGCAATGAGTTGCCGTTGTCGCTGTTGCTGTTGCTGGTTGCTGCTTGCAATGGCAATCAGCAACATGGCCGCCTGGGCAGCCAAACGAAGCTGAACTGCCATCGTTGCTTTTATCGGCGTTTTAGCTCTTTTTCCTATATGCATCAGTCCCAGCCGTTGTTGCTGCTGCGCTTTTTGGTTAACATGTTGCCGCTGCACGAATTCTATGTTGCACTCGGAATTTGAAGTAAATAATTCTTTGCTGTTCGCTTTGCTTGCAACATTTTTTTGCAAGTGCTTCGAGCTCGTTAAGCATTTTGCTTCGCGATTTCTTTTCTTTTGTTGCTGCTGCTGCTGTCGTTGCTGTTGTTGCTCATATTGCGCCAAAAAAATTATATATATATATATTTGTCTAAAAGACGAAATAAAAAGGGCGCGCCAGCTGCGAAAAGTGGTTCCGTTTCGTTTATCTCATGTTTGGGTGCGCACTTCAGCATTCCCTCCCTTTATGCGATGAGTAAAGTCGACTGACTTGGCGCATAATGACGTCAGTGGGTCTGAGATACCAGCTAATGAAGGATTCATAATTTACATATATACATATAAATGCATCTTAGTGTGATGAAAGGAATTTTAAATGCTTTGCGCGCTTAAGGACAGCTTCAATATAATTTGAGAATACACAGCTATCAGTTTAGTAGGTTAAATTCCGACAAAAATTCAAGGATTAAAAATATTGTGCGTTTTGTGCAATTATATATATAATTTTATCTAAATGCTTAATTTAAAAAAAAAATGTGAATTGTATAAGAATAATATATTTTCGTAGGTGAAAATATGCCTAAATTTGGTAATTATATTTAATTAAGACAAAATAAGTTAAAAACAAAAAAATATAGCATTTTACAGAATTATAACTTTTTCAAGCGAAATTCAAATGAAATTTTATTGAGTTCTAAAATTTTGTATTTAAAATATAATGGGCAAAAACTAAAAATATTTTCCATGATTGAAATAAGTTCTCTACTCTTTGTATTATACATTTAATTAGTTAGATGTGTGCCATCTGTATTTAACTTGTTTTGCCTTAAACAAGTGTTGTTCTCAGCAATAACTGCAACTTTTTTTCCTCAATCTGCCATTCGAAATCGACTTGTCTGCAATTCTGCAGCTCGGCCAAAATACTCCACATAGCTGGCAATCGGACAAACCGCGCTGTAAGCCATTAAAACTCAACTGGTCGTGTATTTGTATTTTTTGTATCATGTTTTCTTTTTGCTTCGTTTCTGGTCTCCATCTTCTCTGGTCACTGGCTGGCGACGTTTGCGAGCAAATAAATTCAATTTGCTGCTAGTCGGTAAACTGCGACAGGTTTTTGCCGCATTTATCATCGCATCAACAGCGGCGACAACGACGACGACGACGACGACGACGATGAGGAAGAGGAGACAAGAACACATGAGATGCCAGCTCCAAATGAAACGCCATTTACCAATTTATTTATTTATATAAGGCGAATATATTTTATAACCCCAGCAAATGCAGCCAAGCACAGCGCAAAACTTAGCAAAAAAAGAAAAAAGCAGCAAAAAGTAAAAAAAAAAACAAAATCTTGGCTGGGAGAAGAAAAAATGTTGTATGAAGTGACCAAACTAGTTCGTTAAAATAAATTCGAGAGCCACTAACAATGTTGAGCAGACAGACGGACGGACGGACGGACGAATGGGCAACATGCAACGGCTGCCGCTGAAAAGAGCCAGAGCCAGAGCCGAAGTCTCAGGTTCCAGGTTCCAGTTTCGCTCCATGTCGATGGATGCGGCAGGGCGAAGATGTATTCCTTTTGGGATGTTTTTAATTTTTCTTTAAAGTCGTTAAGCGTCGTCGTTTTTTGCGCCTGCCTCCGCATCGGCATCGGCATCGGCTTCAGCCTTTTGTGTGCTGCCTCTGTTCGTTAGCTTGCAGCAAATGGAGTTGGAGTTGAAGCTGGTACTGAAGCTCGAAGCTCGTAGCTGGGAGCTGAAGCGCGCCATTGCCATTTGCTTCCTGCGTGCCGCCGCGTTGCCTTTCTAATGGAGTTTTGCAGATAACAGGCAACGACAACGACAACGGCAACAGCCAGGCAAAGGCAAAGGCAAAGGCAAAGGCAATGGAAACAGCAGCCCCATCTGCAGCTTCTGCTTGCGCCCTCCCCTCCAGACCGCTCTCAGCAGCTGCTAAGCATAAACACACACTTACACGTACTTGGGGCAATGGAATGAAATGAAATTAAACCCTTTTCGGCGACTGCCGCTCAAGAGGAACGATCCAGAGGAGCGGGCGGCTGATACGGGGCCATGGCAAATAGTTGCAAAAAATTAACATTATTGCAATTTCGCAGCCTCCTTCTACGAACGGGGTGGTGTACGCAACTAACAAGCAATGCCCCAGGGATGCCGTTGTTGCAGTCGCCTTACCTGGAACCCAACCAAACTCTCGTATAATTGAAGATCTTGACTGCGTCGAGGCAAAACAGCGGCACATAAATTGAAAATCGTTTAGAAAATTAAAGAAATGAGTCTGCAACTGGAGTGGGAGCCGAACTGGGAACTGGGACTGAAGCTGAGAATCCGCTTTGCCTGTTTGCTTCTGGCCATGGCTCAACTCTCGGCTCGTATTTCTATTTACTTTTTAGTTGGGAATGGCAATGCCGACAGTTGCAAGCCAAACAACAAAACAACAATGCGTTACAGCTAGACAACTAGAGCAAAACAAAGAAAAATTGCAAGAAGTTTTTGCCATTTCTTTACTCTATTCCCCAGGTTCCCCCCTTTGCCCATTCGCTGTGCCGATGACAGGCAGCATATGCAAATATGCTAAAGTTCTCTGCAGCAGTTAGAGAAAGGCAGCGAAACAGGGACAATTGTTCAGTACTCCTTGAAGAAAATGATTTTATTATTGTTATTGTTGCTGCTGTTGCAAATAATTCACAAGTCAAGGTAAAAGTTTCTAGATTCAATTTTTAGAAATGTCTGAAATCATTCGCTTGGTTCTTGAATAGTTCAAAGCGTTGAAAATTCCTTTCATACAAAATTAGAGAGAAAAATCAAATTTATTCTAAGTACAATATAATTGACAAAAAAAAAAAAACAAAAAAACAATTAGATCGTGTGTATTAAAGTTTGGATAAGACGCAACTTTAAAACGGATTATAAGTAGTTTGATTTTTCTGTGGAAAAAAATTGGCAAAACTAACAAAAAGAATCTTAGACACATTTGATATTTACCATCTTGATCTATAGTTACATTTAATTCGTATTTTTCCACAAAAACTCAGATTTTCTTATTTTCGAAATGCGATGAAGATGCTGAAGCCTGTTCATAACATAAACTATAATTAAGTATATTCGAAAAACTTTAAAGTGGGTCCCGCTGGGAACTCGATAGACCTGCAGATTAACTGGGTTCTCTGCTGCCAACGGGCCAACATCTAATGCCAATGCAATCGCCCCAACATTCAATTGTAGTTTTGATTACGAATCGGCTGCCTTTGCCACTGTCCAATAAGCCGCTGCTCTGATTCCCGCTGTGCTAGCCATGATAACAGCCATTGCCATTCCCATGCCCACATCCCGCTTGGAGCGGCGGAGCAGCTGGGTGCCCAGTTCTAGAAATCGCAGTGGGCCGCCTCCGCCTGCCGCATTTCTAATCTGTCTTCGCGTGCTGTTTGCTTGCATGCCAGAATTACAAACACGAGCAACATGCAATGCAATGGCAGCTGCACCCCTCCCCTCCCTACTCGAGCCATACCTTCAAACAGCAGCAGCAACAACAACGACAAGGCTGCCACATGCTGCGCTGTCGTTGTCTCTGTTGCGCGCACGCACACACACACACACACATACACACGCACACATTTATGCAAATGTCGGACGCACCATCATAAAATTGGATTTGGCAGCTGATTTGGCGGCTATTTTAAGCCGCTTTTTTCGCGCACAACATTTTTGAATTAAAATTTTTGGCCTGCAATATAGAAATTAAAATTAATTTTAGCCAACGTTTCGACCATTGCGTCTATTTATATTTAGTTTTCTTGTTTCTGTTTTTGCCGTTTTCTGCGTCGCGTTTTTATTTTATTTTTCTTGTCGGATTTTTGGATTTATTTTTAGTCGCATTTTTGTCGCATTGCGAATCTCTGCTGAACTGCGTTTTGTTGCTATCTCTCTCGCTCTCGCACTCGCTGTGCCTCTCCCTCTCTCTCTTTGTCTCTGGCTGTGGGCCGACTAAATAAATTTCGTTTTAAGCGTTTTCGCCACACTCCATATACAAAAGGAGCTGCAGGAGCCGCAGGAGCAGGCAGCGGCCAAATAGCCAACGATAATAAAATAAACAAAAGGTTTGCCGCCAGCTTTGGCCAGCGCTGAAGCTAAAGTCAACGCAGCCGAGTAGCTAAGACGACCCCGTTGTAGAGCGCACAGGGGAGGGTGGGACGGTGCCTGCAAAGGTGAGTCGCAGTTGCTGCAGGTTTGCCAGCTTTTATTTGTGTGTTTTATTGTGGGCATATCTCAAAAGCGAATCTTTCGCCAGAGTTCGGCGAGTCGAATTGCGCCGCGAAACAGATAAAAGAGGGCAGCTGGAGCAGAAGAAGAATCAGCAGCAAGGAAGCGATTGAAGCAACACATGAACAAAACACGCGCACATACACACACACACAATAGGAACACGTAGCTAAATAATGGAGAACGAATAAGCAAAACAGACTACAATAAAGTCAATAGATATGCTGAAGATAACTTGAAGTGAAGATACCCTCTTAAAATATAAAACCACATTGAAATTAAACTGTTCTCTAATTGACAGGTTAAATTTGACTAAAATTTATGGATGTGATTCCCACAACTTTGTCAAAACTGAACAGATTTTTATGTTTAATGACATTTCGGTTTGTTTTACAGATGGATTCTGTATTTAAAATGTATGTCTTATTACAAATTAAATTAATTTTGAGAACATTTTCAAAATTAAGAAATAAAATTATAGGAAATACATGTTTTGGAATGTTATTTCAGTTCGTATCCCGTTCTTTTTTGTTTTTATAAGTATAAATGCATTTAAAAATGTATTAGTTCTTAACTACCCTGAAAAAAGCATGTGAAACATTCAAAAGCGCAAAAGTGGCTTTCGGTCTTTGCCACAGTTTTTTCGGGGCGCATTTTGAGGCATTCGCCTATCGCCCTTTGCCACACTGCCTCTTTTTGTGGCTGGAGGATTGCATTTTATGCCGGCTGGCGGCAGCAAGGCGCCCACCTCGCCCCGGTCAGCGCCTCCCTCGCACATATGCAAATAATGCAACATGCGGTGCAACATGCGACTTGAAGCTGCTGCCACGTTGCACGTTTCTGTGGCAGCCACAGACTTGGCTCCCAGTGCAGACAATTGGACAGCAGGACAGCTGGCCAGGCAGACAGGCAGTTGGGGTGCATCCGCATCCTCAGCTGCCTCTTCGTGTATCGAAGATGAATAAGGAGCTATTTTTACTTTTAAATCTTAAACAAGCATTTCTGCTTCTTCACTTGCCTCCTCCCCCAACCCATCAATGGACTTTTGTCGTTGCGGATGCGGGTCTTTTGTGGCACTTTAGCGGCTGTCGGTGGCAAGTTTCTCAGGCCCAAACTCGAGACGCATACGCAGCTTGATGATGTTGTTCGGTTATCGTTGTTGTTGTAGGTTGTTTGCTGTACTTGTCTCATGTTGTTTTGTGGCGATGTCATCGAACTATTGGCAAGTTCTTTTTTAGTGCCGCCGTTGAAGAGTAGACAAAACAATTTGCTTGCCGTAATCCATAATACAAATATCTGATGGGTTCTAATCCAACTGTACACTCGAGTTTATGTTGTCCGAAATTTCAGGTGTTGCTGTTGTTGCGGTTGCCTAAACAATGCCAAAAAGATACTCTGGTATTCGCAAGATACTTTAGTGCCACATGGGCGAAGCATCCTTGTGTTGTGGCCAACTAGAAGGATTAGGGTCTTAGCTTTATTTAGACACTCACTCGTTTAATCGCACACACAAAGAGCCAAAATGCTTGCCAAAGTCAAGAGCCCCTCCCCGCACACAGCGCTGGTAGCAAAAGCAAGTACTAGACATGAGCATATGAAATTTTTGAGAATTTTTAGAGAGGGCGACGGTGGGTTAGAAAACCCAGACGACTGAAATCCTCATGTGATTTATGCAATTAGCACTCAACTAAGTCTGCTTAATGAACGACATGCCGCTGGCAAACACTCTGGCAAACATTCTGGCAACTCTGGCAACGAACCGTGGCGCCAATGGACGCTCAGACACCTCCCTCAAAAATCAAAAATATATAGCACAGCTACAGCTGTGAAGCGTACTCCAAACTGGCAGCGAGAGTCCCAGGCATCATCGAATTTCCACGAAAAATCCACATAATGTGCTGTGTAATTCGACATGGCAGCGTTCGCCCGATCGGGTTCTACTTTATGGCCTGCCAATTGGTAGGCAATTTTAATGCATATTTCATAGTACAACAAACTTGGCCCGATGTCCTATTGAATGCTTGTCTAGTTCTTGTTAAACTCTCCCTCTCTCCATTTGTCTCTCTCTCTACTTTCAATGGGTGGGGGATTTGTACTCCATATTGAATTATGATTTATGATTGGAACATGTTGTAACTGGCGCAAGGGTACTTAGAATATCTACGTGTACGTGTACTGTATGGCTGTGTGTGTGTATCTATATGTGTGTATCTGTTAAATGTGCGCATATGCGCTAGTTAGCGATACATTTGCCGCAGTTCAGCAAAGTTGGGAGTTCCAAGTTCCAACTTGAAGTGGTTGCCGTCCCAAAATAGCGACATTTGTGCGGTACTTGAGAACTCAAACAAAAAAAGGAAAGCAAAATGGAAAATGGAAAAAGTCGCCATGTTTTCATTTCACATTTTTCTTTTTCATTGGGAATGTGTAACAAGTCAATGCCATTGTAATTGGAGCTGCAATGCCAGCAATGGCCCGACAATTATCCTATTATCCCATTCGGGCACATTAACAGGATGTGCATAATCTCTAGAGTTTGCCTGTGCATTCCTAAAATGAAAAACCAAATGTAACTAACCTTGAGGAATGAACTCTTGAGTATGTGGATTATGTATCATTGAATAATTTAGCTGTCAGCTGTTGAATTATCTACTATCTATGGGCTTGTTGCATATCGATTTAAGTGCTAAACAGATTTTTGCTGAAACTATCTTAAATAGAGATTAGTTTTCTTATGAAAAGAATCAACAACTTCTTAACGTACAGATTTTTATGCAAAATGGTTTAAAACTGAACCATTTGTACCAGCAACTCATGTACATATATATATTTTGTATTTTAATATAAAATTTTTTATTTTTAAACAAAAATATGACCAAACTTAAGTTATTGAAAATCAGACTCTATATGACTATATATAATATAATATATTTAAATAAAAAATTACAGAAAAAACTTTGCAAAGCTTGTATATATTCACAGGCAGTGAATATTTTAATAAGTGGTTCATTAATTTTTCTTCTGTCAATATAGAAAAGAGTTCTTGGCTTATATAGTCATCAAAGCAAGATACCCTCAGTGTCACTGGCCCAATCCTCTGGCCGCTGTCTAATCACCACAACTGTCAGCTGCATTCATCCGACGCGACAATGAGTAGCGAGTGGAAGCCATTCAAGTGTCGTTGTATTTTAACAAATGAGTGACTTTTATACGTGGCCATTGTGTAGAGATGAGTCGTTTTAAAATTCCAGCCCAGGCACAGGAAAATTCACACATACGCGAATGGGGCAAGGGTTGGGTGGTGTGCGCCGTTGTGCGGTTTGTTGCGGCTGGCGGGTTGGCGGAGTAGGGTTGTATGTACTCTTAGGACCGCATAAAAATGCCATATAAATGTGACACTTTAAATGCCAACGACCAAAATAGTTTTGAATGGCAGCCGGGCGACAACTGCAGCAGGGGCGGGGTGAAGTCACTTCACGTGACGAATTCGTGACGTGACAAAATAACAAAAAAAAAAGATATAAAAATGAAAATGGCCAACTTACATTTATTTGCATTTTCAAGTTTCTGGACAGTGTGCAAGAACGTTTGTTTTGTTTTTTTTTTTTTTTTGCGCCACGTTTTGTGTTTTTTGTGAGTGTGTGGCAAAAATAAAAAAGAAAACTTGCTGGGGACATTCCTCATTTCATTTTAGTTCGTTTCGTTTCGCCACGTTTTGGCTTGGTTTGGGGATTGGTTTGGTTCGCCCAGTTCCTTCCTTCCGTTTTGCGGGCTCTTCACACGACACATTTTCCACAAGAATGAGTCCAGCGAGTTGGCGACATTTGCATATGTGTTTGTGTGTGTGTATGTGTGAACTGTCAACGCGCCATAGAACTGTCAACTTGATGGTAATTCTGAACAAAGCCATGAAAACTGCCAACAGGATGAGGCACTGCAGCGGGTAGCTGAGACTCCGCTTTCACTTGTCGCGTCGCTGTCTGGTTGTAAAATTTTCTTTTTTTTTTGAGTATTCTCCTTTTTTCCAAGACAAAGGCGCTGATGGATTCATACAAATTAAATGGCGTGCTTTGCCGTATTTCGACACAGACTATTTCTCATTTACAATGCATGCAAACATGGCGTATTTATGAGGCCGAAACCACCCCCACCCACCCACTTGGCTGCCACAGGGGTTGACTGCTGGCAATTAGTGCGCTGTCGGGGCGACACTTCCGCTGCATCTTGAGTGCCACATCCGATAGAGATGACATGAAATATACACGGCAGCGGCATCACAGCAGTCATAATTATAAATCAAATGCTGACAAATGGAGAAACTCTATGGAACTCTCTAGAGAGCACTGAGAGTTCATTTTCTAATCTATAAAAACAAAACTCCATCAGTTCTTATCAACTTATACAATGCATCATGTTTGCATTTCATCGTTGCTAATTTTCCCTATCTGAACTTTGCCTATCAACGCACTCAATTACAGCCATTATTTTTTTCAGTTTAATATTTTTTTTCTTTAAAAAAAAAAAAAAACAAATTTATTTTATGTGCATGCGTGTCATAAATCTTAACGATTTATGCTTATTGCCAATTTATTGGCAGTTCCACAAAAAAAAAACATATAAAAACCAAAATTCAACCAAGCGCCAGCAAAGTTCAAACAATCAACGCCATTGTCCGGGGTTACGGGTTACGGAAAGCGGGGGAAATGGGGCACTTCGCTGTTCATTTTGTCTACATTTCACAGTTTTCATATATCGATAAATGCACAATTTACTATCAGCAACAGCCTGAAACAACAACAAGAACTGCAGTAAAGACAGCTTTTTGAAACAAAAAAAAATTAAAATATAACGTTTATTATGAAGTCCCAAAGCTGCACTTCAATTAAAATGCATTTTCACAGTTTATGGGCTTAATCTCATAAACAATTTCTGTATTGTTGCCAAACTCTTTTTGTTTGTCGCGAATTTTGACCGTCAGCAGACGGTTTAAATATTTGCTGTTAAATACAGCGGAGAAAATATGGTGCAATAAACTAAAAAGAGGATTACAAGCAACAATTTATAGAGCTGGACCCTCCTTTTATTATAAAACCTAATGCAACCTAAGATTAAAACGAAAAATTGTTTGCCTCAGAACTGAATAGTCATTTTAATGATATAATCTGAATCTGACAAGCATATAACAGATAAAAGTAATAAAATATTATTGCTGGTATAAAAATCCTAGATATAAGATTTCATTAATAGGATAATCGATTTACTTTTTATGTAGACATTTTCAAAAATTGATAAGGAAAGGAATTATTTTCAATTTTTTTTTTTTTACTAAAAACCCGGTGTTATTTTTAAACTAATGATACATATTGTTCATAAGGCATCGATGCCTTGCAAAACAATAAATATATATATACAAAAAAAATTTTTTTTAAAAATTACTGCATGCATTAATGTGATTATTTTGCATTTTTTAATGTAATTAATGTAATTAATTAATTGAATTGACATTAATTATTAACTTATCGCTTCAAGCCTAGTTAATTGCCATATCTTGTTTCTCTCAATCTATATTCATTAACTAAACAGCTTCCTCAAATGCCTTTGCAGCGCCTTCGAAATTGTCTCATAGTGCCACAGTTGCAGCCATAGGCAACAATTTTCTAAGCGGCGCTCTCTTTCACTCCACCTCGCTCTATCTTTCTCTTTCTTCGTTTCATATACTACTTTAACCTGTTCCGGCTGCTTTGCTGTGGCTTTGTTATTGTTGCTGTTCTTTTTTGTGTGCTGTCTTTTAATAACTTTATAATGGCGTGTTGTATCACGCGCTCGAGCTTCGTGTGGACACGCCCCCTAAAAGCAGCGATCCCTGCTGCCACACACTCAACACCCTCGCCTCCCCTCACCCATTTTCTCTGTTGCTAACAAACCAAACAACAATTGCAAACTGCTGTGTGTTGTTGTTTTTTTTGTTATTGTTGTTTCTGTTGTTTGTTGGCGCAGTTCGTGCGATTCTTTTTTCGGTTATCGACAATTTTCAATCTATGCGCATAACTCAAGTGTCGGCGCAGCAGCAACAACAACAACAACAACCCGACCCCAGAGCCCGCATAACAGTGCGCGACCCCTGCCCCACCCGCAACCTCCCCCTCGGACAGTCCGAGGCATATGTGCAACTTCCGTGCACAGCTCTTAACTGATGCTGTGTTGCCTCAGTTCGAGCCTCGCTGCGTTCTGCGGGCCCAGTTCGCATCAAAGTTGGCAATAGGCAGCCACCAAAAAAAAAAAGGCCATAGAACACAACAACAGCGAAGTAATATTGGCAACATTTTATTGCACTGTGACCTAGAGCATCTGTGGCAGCCAGAACCTGCTTCAAATTTGACTGCGTCTGTCCGGCTGGACTATCGCGCCAGCGTCATCTCGCCTGCTCCGCTCGGGTTTGGTTTGGTCCAGCGGCCACCTCCTTATCGACAACGTCAATAACAAGCCACCCGACGACATTCTCTCTCTCTCTTTCTCTATCTCTATCGGTCTCCCCTTTTCTCTGCCCGCTCACATCCTTCTGCGTCTCGTTTTGCTGTAAAATTTACATCCTGTTCGGCTGATGGTCGTTTTACTGTTTCCGTGCCGGACTCCCGACCCGGAGTCATTGCCGTAGCCGGTCCTGCAACGCATATGAATATTTTGCAGCAGAGGCAACAATAAAATCCATGACATCATAAATATCGATGCGTTGCCGTTGCGAGCATTTTCGGTGCGGGCTTAGCGTGCACACACACACACACACACACACAAACACACACCCGGGTTGGCCAGGTCATACATTTTGATGGTGGGCTTGCTGGTGGGGGCGTGAGGGCGTGGCACACCCGCAGCAAGGCGCCGCGCGATAACTCGATAATTATGTCCGCTTTTGTTTATTTCGCACATCGATTACAATTTCGACTGTTGTGGGGCCATTTTGTTGCTTGTTGTTGTTGGCCAATTGGGTCCTGGCCCGGTCAGCCAGTGGCATGTCCCATTAGATAAGACTGGGCTGAGCTTCGGGTCCGCATACGTCATAGTCTCAACACTAGCGAAATTTACAAACTTAACCTGCCCAGGGGGACAGCGAGAGAGGCGAGACTGAAGTGCATCAGTTGCCCCCAAAAGGCAGACGTAACTGCCCCACAGGTGGTGCAGGCAAACGAGTGTGGGGCAGGGGATTGTTTGCGTGTGCTTGTGTGTTTGTGTGTGTGTGTTTGTCTGGCGTCGCCTGCTGCTCATAAGTAAAACGTTGTGAGCAAAGTTTTATAAATTATCCTTGTGAGAATCCTTATTTATGGCGCGTGTGCAATTTTCATTTTATCGCAGTAAAAGCAAAGTTAAGTTAAGCTGCCCCCAGCACCACCCAACCCCCTCTGCCGCTAACTGCAACTTTGCCAGCAAATGGAGGCGTTGCACCAGCAGCAGCAACAATAACAACAGCAACAAAAGCAGCAGCAAGTCGGGCATCTCTTTCGCTCTCTGCCTCTCTATCTCTGGCGCTCATTTTTTATATTTGCCCCGGCGAACTTCAATTGTTCAGCAGCAAACACAAACACACACCAACACACAAACACACACACACACAAACACACACACTCAACACCACTCTGACTCTCAGTTCAACTCGTAGCCGAACCAAGTCGTATATTGCACAAATGTCTGTCCAAGAATTGAGTGTTGCAAAACACACAATGAGGAAGTTTTGGAATTGCTTAACCTTTTTAATAATTCGATTATGTTTTAGCAAAGAATCTAAAATAATAAATTATTAAACATTCAATAAATAATAGCGAATAATTTTGTATAATTCTTTTTAAGTAACTTTATGCGCTGAATATAAAAGAAATATCTTAAATATACATTACTTCTTTATACCAGAATTATATTTATAATATTTTTCAATAAAAGTTGAAAATAATAACAGCTTTTATAGCTTAAAATACCTTAAGCACGAAAAACAATATTTATCAAAATATATTTGGAATATACATTTGCATTTATACTATATATAAATATTTTATATAGTACAAATTTATGCTCATAAATTATAAGATTTACACACTTTAAAACTACCCATTGTACGGAAAATTGCGATGCTTGGTGGGAGTGGAAGAAGAAGAGTCAGCGCAAGGCGAAGAAGAAGAAGCAGCAGCAGATCTCTCGTTGAGCTGCCAAAGTTTTTTATGGCCTGCATATGAATATTATGCGCTCGAGTATAAAATGTTGTTGGCCACACTTCCTACGTTTCACTTCCTGCACTCGACTCGACTCGACTCGAGAGCACATCTTAAGCACACATGCATATCTGATATGTACGACTACGAGTCGTAGTCGGAGTATGTACAACTATATGTTTCTATAGCTACAAACAACAATGCACAATAACAATAACAACAACAGCGCAGAGAAAACACTTTAAAAGACGCCTTTAACTTTGAAACACAAACCAAAAAAAAAAAAACTAAAAACTTGGATGCCAGAAATCCCCGCACTTGTCTTTGTCTAAAGTTTTCTTTGTGTTCTCTTGCCATATCCCCTTGGCCCGACAACTTAGTGTTTGTGTGTGTGTGTGCAAAAAATATTTAGCTAGCAAAGTTTTATTGGCAAAATCTGTTTATGGCTTTTGAATTTTAATTAGTTTACATTATGTCGAAATGTTGCTGCCTCGCTGCGCGCCTCGCCTGCTCCCCTTACCCCTTGCCCCTTCCCCTTACCCTGCTGCCTGAGCAATGAGACAACGCGGCAGCCACACAATGGAGCCTGAAGAAGAACTAGTGTCCTGGCTTGCTGGCTGGCTGGCGAGAAGAGTTTTCATTACTATTTGTCTGCTGCCTTTCCGCACAGCAGCCGCAGCCGCATTTTATGCGCAGGATACAAATGTACATGAATAACTAAGCGGGGTAAAGGACTTCAGTTGCTTACGTATGCTGCAGCCTTGACAAGAAGAGTGGTGGAAGGGGAGGGAATGGCTCGGATTCTGTTTGCCTGCGGCCTGTGCTTGCGGCAGGATCAGCGCCAAACTTTGGCGGATAACTGCGAACGTGCTACGTTGCAAATTTTAATTCGACAAAAACATGCAACTGAAATTGTTATTGGTTATTGCAAGTTGCTCCAAATGTGAAGTTTAACACTGAATTTTGCTTGGATTTATTTTTTTTTTTTTAACTAATAAAATTTTGCTAAAACCTTTTTGTTTAAATCAGCTATTTCTATATTATTTATATTTATATTTTTATATCTTAAAAAAAAAACAATTTTTTTATGTTCAACATCTAAAATTGTAAGGCATATAAAATCTTTTTCTAAGTTACTCAAACTAACTTTAGATTTAAATTTATATTTATTTTTTAAAACAGCTCATATTATTTAAAATAATTTGTTCTACAATTGCATTTTTATGATTGTTAAAATATGTTTTTCTAATGTTACATTAAACTAACTGCATTCAGCAATACCTTAATTGACTAACTTTTTGCTTAATGCTATTGTTTTTTTTAGCGCAGCTTCAGCTCTCGGCCATAAATAGTCAAGGAAAACTTGGCAATTGAATTTAATGATTGATCGCAGTCGCTCATATATGGCAGCGGCTAATTAACGATGTTGCATCCAGCAAAAAAAAACGAAACCAAAACTAAAAAAATGGCGACAATTCAACGAAAATGTTGCTGACATATGTGGCAAGCTGAAGCGAGCCACAAGTAAAAAATAAAACATTTATATATATGTATATATAAATAAAAATGGAAACCTTTCTGCAGTGCAGTCAAATTTGATGCAGTGCAACCAAGCGGCGACAGCAGCAGCAGCAGGAGCAACAGCAACAAGAAGCTTGAGTCAAGTTTTTGTGAGTGTTTTTGCTACTGTTTTCAGTTCATTTTCAAATCGTTTCGTTTGCTTTGTGTGTATTTTTATTTAATTCATTTTTCACGTTTTTGCTGCTGTTGCTGCTGATGTCGTTGTCGTTTGGGGGCTGCAAATGTGCAATTAAAGAAACAGGTTACACGCCCATAAATCTTGAAATGCTGGCGACTTCGACGTTGTTGTCTCAGCGACTGCAGCAAAGAGAAACAGCAACAGCAACAACAACAGCAACTGTTGCTGCTGTCTCTGCGACTGTTGCTGCTGCTGCTGTTGCAAATGTATTCGTATTCACATGTCTTAATGTTGACAGCATTTTTGTGATTGTCTGATTTATTGTCAGCCAATTGATGACAAATAAATTACGTGAATTTTTTTCTGTTTGCTTTTCTTGCATTTTAGTTGCCGTTTTTCCTTTTAGCCGCTTTTGCCCGTTTTTGGTATCGCGCTTCGAGGCCGCTTGTCGACGTTTTTTCTGGTTTTTTATATTTTTGGTTTTTTGCGTTAATGGCTGTGGTAATTACTTTTAATTGCCATTGTAAAGTTTTCGCAGCGCACCAAAAATGGCAGCTCGCCGTCAGCATCTTGGCCAGGCCGCTTGGCCCTGACCACTTCCCATGACTTGGCCCAAAAGTCCTCTGACCAACTGGCGCCATTTGTATAGCCTTAATGGGTAGCCCAAGTATCAGCGAACTATTTAACTATATTTAAGTATCTATGAGTATATATAAGTATATTTATAACATATGTTCTTTTAAAAAACTGGGTCTAAAATAGCATAAATGAATAAAATAAAAATAAATAATACATTTATTGGTCAATAAATGTATTTGTAATATATTTAAAGATAAGTTGAAAAATATGAAAATATGAAAAATATGCCCTTAATTAGTTGCTTTAACTCCCTATGATTACCTCAACTAAACAATTCTTTATAATAATATCAGCTCATTAATACATAACAAATGAATAATTTAAAAAAAATATAAATATGTATATACATATATGAATTATGAACGAACCTTAACTGGTTCTATTATTATTATTTAATTGTAACGCGACAATTAATCGCCTCATTAAGATTAGCGAAATTATAAAACATTCTTGGACATTCATTATTTGAAGCGCAAGTACACGCATTAAATTTGATAATACAAATTTGTTTATCGCAATTTTTATTGACTTGTTATAAGCTTAATTTATATATACTTCAGATATTTATTTTAAGCTGCCCCTTAAAAAAGCAATATGAAAACAACTCAATTGCCGCTGGTTTATTTAGTTTTTTTTTTTTCTGAAGTTCCGTCCCGCCCTCCTCTGATCTTAGCCATGAATTAAACATTCATGTGTGTGTGTTGTGTATAAATTTTAATTATGCGCGTCACGATTTTGTACACAATTTGAACTGGGTTGACAGAGCCGAAATTTTTGGTTGTTTCTTTCTTTTTTATCTTTGTTTTTGTGGCTTTATAAGTTGCTGAGCGCTCAGGTAAAACGTGAATCTCTCAGTATTTATACCTTAAAAATATATGTATTTATATAAATTTGTTTTAAAAGTAACGAAACTTGCAGTCGACATCTTTATAAATTGCGCCAGAAAAGCCGCTCAACATAAATCAAATGAGATTTGTTTTGTTTTTTTTTTTTTTGAGCTTTTGTTTTTGTGGGGAAATTCTGCGGGCGTGCGGCGATTAAAATCAGCTTGAAGCTGTGGCCTCTTGGCCATCTTGGGCTAGGTGTCCCGTTGTGCTTATGGCCATTCCGATTTGGATTTGGAATTGTATTTGTATTTGAATTCGAACATTGCGCTGTGCGCTCTCGTAGCTCACGAAATGTTTTATATCTCGCGCATATTTAAACAATTTCGGCTCGTTAGTTAAGCAACGAGTTGGCCCAAACAGGCCAGACAATCATAGCAAAAATCACGAAGTGTCCTTAGCCATTGCCGAAGCGAGTGGCAGAGGGCAGCCAACTGCGGCAAAGGAAATGATTGCATTTAAAATTCAAACTCGGGCTCGAGCTGGAAAAACAGCTGAAGTCGGCGCAAAAGCCATGTCGTCGCGTTCTTAGGCACGCGGGTAAGTGGTAAGAGGTAAGTGGCAAGAAGTAAGAGGCTCAGCGACGGCGGACCAGAGCCGCGTCAGCCATTTAGGCCGCGCCAGTCAACGAAAAACTTACAATACAAAAGGCAGCAGCAGCAAAAAAAAAGCAGAGAAAAAAAAAACAGTCAACAACTGAATAAAAAACATTTTCGAATACAAATGTTGGCATTGCATAACAAACGTTTTCTAAATGAGGCTAACTAAGCAGGCAGAGTGGAGAGGTCGGCATATGTTTGAATTGCCGATGACGATGACTTTTTCTCCTTGTACGTACGTCCGTCTGTATGCGCAGCCCCCTCCCCCACCCTGCTCCCTATTGTCCCTCCATTTGGCCTTTTTTAACTGTTTCGTGTTTGGTTTTTGTGTCGTGGCTCTTTGCTTGACTGCCTGGGCCTGCGCTTGGTGGTGGTCCGACTCTGACTGCGACTTTTTGCATAATAAGACCACAAAACTAACGGTTAAATGCTGGTCTGCCATCGCATACCCCCCTCCCTTCATTCACATTCACCTATACACAAACACAACTTTGGCCGTCCTGACCGGGCTCTGGCAAATATTTGATTTGGTCTAAAAGTTTTTTTCTTTCTATTTTTTTTTTCTTGTTTTGCTTTTTGTGTCGACATTTCTATGACTGATTTAATCAGCAGACTTTGACAAGAGCCAGGAAGTCGCCCATCCACCACCTGCCTAACCCCCACTCAACCCCACCCTTGCCTCTCTCACTCTCTCTCGGCGAACATTTTTGTCGACTCAGCCCGTTAACGGGAAAGGCACACGGAGCAAAATTAAATTAATTAGAAATCTGATAGGCGCTTTTACTCGAATTGCGCCTCAGTTAATTTGCAAAAACTGTCAAGTTCTGTTTTGTTAGTTCTCCGAGCTAGACACTCGAAGAGAGGGAGAACAAGAGATAGATGGAAGTCATGTTAAAGGTTAGCATTAATGCTGATAGTAAAGAGTAAACCTAATTCTAATTAATATTTGTTTGGCGCCATTAATATTTTATATTTATTGATTTAGACTGTGAAATCCTTTCAGTATATTTTATAATACCTGTATGTCGAGCATATCTCACGTAGAACATCTAAATTTAACTAAGTTTAACACTGAGTGATTTAAAAAATCGGGTCTTTAATCGTTCAATGACATTTGTTAATCAGCTAGTTGATTTGGGTCATCAGCAGATTATTTTTATAGATAGTTTTGTTTGATGTAAAATATTTCCGAAATGTTGAACAAATGTTTAATATTATTAAAATGTGTATTTAATTATATTAAATTACAAGCGAAGCATATACAAAATTTCGGTCTACTAAAGTATTCAATTGACATAGCAACAATCGGTCAAAAATATATTTTTTTAGGAAACTAAAGTATTCAATTGACATAGCAACAATCGGTCAAAAATATATTTTTTTAGGAAACTTATGTTTAAGAAGTTCCAAACTGAGATATTTGAATGATTTGTATAAATCCAAATAAGTTTTAACATACATTAATAAATAAAATAAATAACAATAAAAAGCTTGTTTAACTTACGTATTAAATTCGTTATAATCCCATGTATTTAAGGAAACTTTTAATAATTCTTTAGTCGTATCGTAATTTTTGCTTGGCTTAATACTCTGGAAAATTTGTGGCATTTACCTGCTTTTAGCCGTCTTTCATATTTTTTGTGCTCCCGGCAGTTGGCAATTGCAGGACACTAAATAAAAAACTGACAAATGCCAGGGACATTCGCGGCCTATCTACCTAAATGGCAATGCCAAAACACGACGCTATCTGCGACTGCGACTGTGTGTGTGCTTGTGTGTGAATGCTTGTGTGTGTCCTGTTTGCTGTCTGACAGCATCCTGTGAGCGAATTTTCACCGGAAGCGCAAATTAGCAGCGCTGCCTCCGTTGCGAGGAGCGCGTTTGGTTTATGGCACTTGGAACTGCACTTTTTATGGCCCGGCAGATCCTTAAAAAAAGGAAACGCACATATTTCGGCTCAAGGACTGCGTAGGACCTTGACTATTTTGAAGTTAAAAAGTTAATTATCAAACATAAAAATGCTGCTGCTCATGTGTTGTGATAGTTTCGTGTTTTTTTTTTTTGCTAAAAAGTGTAGAGCACAGTAAAAAATCAAGGGAAAGGGACGCGCTCAAGGATACTCTAACATTGTTTGTCGCCGTCTGTTTGCAGTTCGTGCCGCCTGCTATTTACGACCATTTCCAGCCGAAATGCACAGAAATAACGCGGCATGAACAACATTTCTCATTCGCTTGGCGTTTTCGGCACGAAATTCTTGTCATGATTCGATCGACTCCAGAGGACACAGACACGATGTGACCAACAGCAACAACTACAAACAAAACAAGCAACGTTCACATGTTGCACTTCGGGGGTCAAGCAAGTTCAGGCTCAGTTTCACAGTCCAAGAGTCGTGGTTCAGATAAACAAAAAATTTATATATATATATATAGCCAGTGTTGAAAGAAACTTGCCATCAACACTGAGAAGCATCGACGAGAAGAGAATTGTCAACAGTCGCGAGACTTTATAAAAAAAAACTGATCTCAGCAGCAATCTAATTAAATTTGACAATTAAGTTCAAACTTTGGTGTAAGGTAAATAATTTCTTTATCCCAATTGCATCTCCACAACATAATGTTCATGAATACCTCAAAGAGGAACTTGGAAACTTTTGTAATCCATTAAAATTGAAAACTCTTTGACATATAAGACTCTGCATTTGCATTTCACAATGAAAAATATATACATACAATAGATATAAATATTCATATTGAATATTCACATTTATATATAATCAAATTTGCAGTCTCCGAATTTTCAAAACTCCATTAAAATATAATCAATTAGAAAAAGTTATATGAACATTACAAATATTCAAGACAATAAATGTAGATGCTCAAAATGTATCCAAAAAAAATCCGCTTTAAAAAGTTTAGTCAATTTATATCGAAATGATGCAATCGCAGACATTTATTTGATCTTATGAGATTTTTTTGAAGATTCATTTCCAGATTAAGTACTTATCAAGTAGCTAAACTAAACCCTTTTAAAACACCCCAGTAGGCCCCACTATCTGCACAATTGCTGCGCTTCAGATACAGTTCATTGGAGCCCCATGAAAATGCGGCCAATAAATCAGGCAAAACTGACAGAAAATTTGATAAAAAAAAAGAAGAAGAAAAAACAAGCACGGAGCTGATAAAACGAATAAAAAATAAAGGCAAGCACAACAAAAAATATATAAAGAGAACTGGACAGAGGCAACGGGGAGGGGAAAAACATACAACAAACTCGTATAACATTTTAATAAAGACTCATAAATTCTCAAAGAGACGTCGACAAAAAGACACCAGAAGAAAAAGAAGACGCAGAAGACGAAAGAGGGGGAAGAACAAAAGCGACTTGCGACTTGGAAGATGAGCGCTAAAAATAAATAAAACTATTAATCAGTGGAAGGTTGCAGGCGAGGACGGGGCAAAATTTTCCCTTTGGTTGCTGGAAAATGAACAGCGCCAGCTTTTGCGGTCATAAACAATTTTTAAAACAACTCTTTTTGCCAAGTTTGTGCGCGAAGATGAAGATGAAGAAGAAGAAACAGCAAAGGCAACGACGCTTTGCCAATTGTGGCGCGGTTTTTCAACTGCTGCCAAGAAAAGCCATGAGGAAAACTGCAAAGCAACAACAACAGGAACAACAAGAGACAGCAGCAACAGGAAAACAGTCTAACAAAAACAAAACGCACAGTCAGAGAGCATAATAATGCGACACTGTGCATGTGTGTGTGTGTTTGAGTGAAAAAGGGGGCGGGCTTGGCCGACGGCATAAGAAATGCCACTTGCGAATATTGTGTGCCAACGATAAACACTTCACTTCGGCCATTAAAATCAGCCAGAGAGAGAGCGAGCGAGCGAGAGCGAGAAACGCACGCACACTGAAACACAAAGATACTCACAGATAAGCACATACACAAGCGAACGCGTAGGGCAGCATTTGTCGAGAGAGCAGCTCGAAATGAATACGAGGGAGCGTGAGTGAAAGAGCGAGCGAGCGCAAGACAACAGCCCAAATGAATAATAGCATTGCCGCAAGACAAATAACCCAGCCTTTTCTTCACATGCGCGAGCGAGCAAGCGAGCGAACAGAGGCAGGCGACGAACATGTGCGCGCGCCTGCTTTGACTTATGGCAAATAAATCAGGCAGACATTGTATGTGCATGAGCATGTGTGTGTGCGAAGGGGAAATAAAATGCCAACACTTGATCTCACTCGAACTGAGTGACAAAGCGCACGTATTTGTTGTTGGTGCTTGTTTATCAATTAACAGTATAGAAATTCATTTAATATTTATAACATTTCACACGCGCGATTTACGACCGACAATCGCTCAATTTTTGTGCACATAAACAAATTTTTGTTTTGGTTTGTTGTGAAAAGGCGAAAAAGCGCGTTAAGCGAATTAAACGAATTAAGCACGTCTCTTGCCAGGAAATTTATGTGCGAACAGCAACAACAACGAGATGAACAACAACAAATACGCCGAGCAATGTTGCGCGCATTTTAAATACAATAAATAAAAACAATAAATATATTGAATTTGCAACACACGCGACGCGATTTATATTTGGCTGCTTCTTCTTCGCTTTGCGGCACTTGCTTTATGCGCATGTTCCGTTAACGAAAATTACTCAACTGCAAGTGGAGTAATTTAATGGCCGCAGGGCTGCAAAATTTATCGCACTTGCCGCGCTTTCTTATGCGCCACCATAAATTCCATACAGGCCGAACGAGGGAGCGAGAGCGCGAGTGTCTGGGAGAGCAGTGTGAGAGAGAGCAGTCTGATGTTTAAATGTTCGACACTCAACTGTGTTTATTTATTGATCTGAGCAATTACTCACTTAACTTACTTCACTTGACACTTGATGAGCGCTATAAAACAATGCGTTCGCAACAACAACAACAATAACGACAACATCGCACTCAATGTCAATAATTTTATATAATTCTATATTGGAACTCACGGCGCGACGCGACGCGGCTCGAGCGCTCATCGATTTATTTATGTGTGCGCGCCGAAAAAAGGAAAGAGCTCAGACTCCGCTGAGCAGACCCAGACGCTGAAGAGCTGCAGAGAGCGCGCCTTGAGCTTGAGCGCTTTTTTTTTTTGTTTTGTTCTTTTTGCATAAGCTGCCGGTCAATAAAGCACTCATTTATTGCCGCGCTTCATCGTCAGCAGCAGCAGCCGCAGCCGCCGCAACAGCGCTGGAAGAGCAGCGCATTCAATTGTTATATGGATCAATTCCAATGGGAATTGTATAGGCCGCTGGCCTGCTTAGTAGATGCCGTCGCAAACTCACACACACACAATATTATTATATAACGGCTGCATTTAAAATTCAGTTTTTGATTTTTCGTTAACGTTGTCATTTAAATTACAGTCAACACCTCATCAAAACGAATGTTTTTCCACCAGCCGCGGGCGCATGCAATGCATTTTAATTAGAATACACTCAAATTGAGTGTGTGTGTGTGTGTGTGTGTGTGTGTGTGTGTGTGTGTGTGTGTGTGTGTGGGAGGATGTTGTGACTGTGCTTGGGCACAAACGATTAATGTTCGATTTGATTCGCAGCAGTCTCAGAATGATCCCCGCAAAGCTCAAGTTAGAGCTTTGCACCCTTCTTAGTTACCGCTAACGCCCAACAGATGGCACTGCGTGCCCGCCTGAGTCAGTCTAACTCTGCTCGGCGATTGTTGCTCTGCTGAATGGGCGACGGGGCCAAGCCTTTAAGTTATTTTTGGCCACAGCTTTGTGGTGTGCGTGTGTGCTGAATGGATGCAAATTCACGTGCGTGGCAATTTCGAACAGCAAACACAACTCGCGGCGGCGCTGCGAAGTTTATGAGTTCGCCAAGGTGAGGCGAACGAGTGCGAAACGTGCCGCACTCGCAATGAGTACAAATCAAACCAAATTGGCGATAATATGGTGATAATATAGGGATAAGTATGCAGCGATCAGCTGCGAATTAATTTTTAGAGAAATATATTTTTATAATTAACAATATTTGTAGTGAAATTATTTTCTAGTCTCTAACGGGGTTTTTTTGGTTTTTTTTTTTAACAAAACTTACTAAGAATATTATTGCTATTTTAAAGTAATTAGATTTCTAGATAGCATTAATATATCTTCATATAGTAACAATAAAAAAATATTTAAATCATTTTCAATATATTTCTATTATAAAATTTTAATTTTTTTTAGCAATTATATATATTTTTATTTATTTCAAAATCTTAACCTAACCAATATCCATGCCTGTCATATTTCAGTTTAAACGCTCATAAACGCTGTTGATTAATGCCAGAAGCGTTTTTATTTTGTTTTTAATTTTTTTTTCCCCACCGCGATATGGGCTCTTGGTCTGTAGGGAATTCAATTGGCCGCAAAGCGGTTCCAATCTGCACGAAATACGCAAGAGAAAATACTACGAAAAAATACTTGACGCACCTATTTCGCTAAAATCTACGAATAGAAAAAACATACACATAAATTTATTATGAACAATAATAATAAAAAAAATGGGAAATAAAAGTATAAAAATAGTTTTTAAAAAGGTCAAAGAAATTAGGAAAAAATTAAGGAAAAGAAAAACTCGTTTAACTGATTAATTTTTGCGAGTGTACAAGTTGGTGGGTGTAACTGTTGTCTGTACCACTGTGCGTGTGTGTGTGAGTATCTGTGTGCGTGTGTTTTGGTGTGCGTGAATGTGTGTGTGCAGCTGAAGGCACTTTGATAAATGTGGTAAGCAAAAACGAAAAAAAGAAGAAATTGGGTGAATAAATAGCCCAGATTCCGTTGAGCAAGCAGAAAAAAAGGAAAAATAAAAAGACAATGAGAAAGAGAAGAAAAATAAAAGAGAGAGAAAGAAAAAAAGAGAACGAGAGCGGCAAAGCAAGGCAAGTGGAAATAGAAACAAACAAAACTTTGCTTTTGGCCGACTGCTAAAGGACGACAAACGGCTAAAACGCTCTGCGAAAAGCGAAAAGCAAACAACACGAAGAAGAAAAAGAACCAAACCAAGAAAGAGGAGAAGTAGTAGAGTAAAGCAAACAACAAATAGTGCGCCAAATGCCATTTATCAATGGCACAGGAATTCGGAATTTTGGTGCGGAAAGCTACAAAATGTTGTCGAGGCAAACAAACCAAGGAGAATTCATAGAGGAACTTACAGAGCAAGGACGAGAATAGGGAGGGAGAGCGCAATTTAAGACCAAATTTGAGAGATGCAGTGTAAATTTTGTATTATTTTTAAAGGTATCCCTAACTTCCTTTCTAATTATTTATTCTGCTTGTTTTTTTTTTTTTTTTTTTTTTGTACGTAAATATTAAAAGGATACAATTCTACATATCTGGTTAAGTTCAGATTGTTTTAAGCTATGTTATGTTTTATTATTATTTTTATTTGAATTAAAATACTAATGTGATTGTAATTGTATTTTTATCCCCAAAGGTCTTTAACTTATATATATAATAAATATATATATCAATATTTTTAACACAATTGTAAATATCTGTAAGATATATTGCGTAGCTAAGTATTTATATATTAATTCTAATCTAATTCATCTAATACATTGTATTGGATTCCTTTGCATTCCAAAACATTGTTCTGCAAGCGTTGACCGATTTTCAACCTGAATACACACATACACACGCACACACTTAGGCACACCCTGTAAGGAGTCCACACGCAATCAAAATATAAAAAGAGAGATATCTGAGTAAAGCCAGCGACATAAATAAATAATTTTTATACGCACGCTCTACGGCTATTGTGTGTTTGTCAGAGGATATGCGAAACAAGGATAACATGACTGATTATGTAAGCAAATGCGGCGAGGCGAGGACTCGCACGAGCCACGAACAAAGCACAGCGCATTTAGTGTCCACCCCCGACCCGACTCTCTTCTCGTCTTTCCCGCCTAAGGCTCTGTTTTTCTGCTTGGCCTGCCCTTTTTTTCGGCAGTTTGCCGCAGCAGGTTGATTTCTCACACACACACACACTCATAGATACACTCGAATTGTGCGTGTGTGTATTGTTGTGCGTGTTTTTGAGAAAGTGGCACAATTTTTATTTTACGAACGCCTAATGTAATAAAGCCCGCCCTGAGAAAGCCAAAGGCTGGCTGAAATGTATTGCCTGCGTTTAGCATTTTGGGCGATAGAAGGACGACCAGCAGGACTCACAACCATACACCCACACATATACACGCAGCTCCCGTAACAAATCTGAGGTTGCCAGCCTTGGCCAGGGGAAGGGGATCCGGGTGCCATGTGTGCCTGCGGGTGGATGCGAGTCTCCGTTGCCTGGAGCGGGGTCAGCGGGCATAAATCAAACCGAAAATTACACGCATTCATCTGCTGAGCTGGCAAAAGAAAAATATCAGCCACATTGCCCCGCGGCCGGGACGAGAGATGGGCGGGGCAATGCTGGGGAAGCTGCTGAATTTGGGGGTTAGCAGGCGCCCCGGCAAATGGCGGAAAATATGGGTAACTGTGCAAAATTTAATGGCGTACAAAAATCAATAAAAGGACGTCGTTAACGTCGGCTTTTTCAAAGCGGCCAAACGCACAGGTAGATATAATTTTTTCTATTTGCTTTTTATCAGTATTATTATTATTTTGGGTCATAGAAGTATTTTTTTTCAGTCTTGCTTTGCATAATTTTATCGCATATATTTTGTTAATGCTAAATGGTTGCTTGTTTATACAGACATTCATTGAAATTCTGCGTCGTTTGTCAAACTGCAAAAGTTCAATAACAAGTTAAAGATTTGAAAAATTAAAAATGCATAAAGTAATGATCAAATTATTGTTACCACAACGAATGTTGAATGTCCTATACATTTTATTTGATTAGCTGAATGCCAATTAAAAAGAATATTTATAACGTCGGAACTTCAAACTAATTTTTTGGTAACAGTTTAATCAATAACATATTAACAAGTAAGTAATGCTTGGAAGAATCTGTCTCGAGTCTACAAGAAAATTATTATAGATGAGAAATCGAAAGCTAAATATAATAGGAGTAATATCAATTTCGCCCAATAAATGCAGTTGCCTTAGCTTTCAGAGTACAATTTGCAATATTATGATTTGCGACGTACGCCAGGCTAAACATGAAATATGTATTAAATGGGGATTAGTGCCTAAACAAATTATAATTAATATGCAGATTAAAGAGCACACAACAAAAAAGATGCTCGGACTAAGGGCAATCCACTGTTTTAGAAATTGCAGGTAAAAACCAAAGCTGTTGGCTTAAAAAAAAAACAGAAAACATTTTGGAGCATAGATTGAAACAGACATAATTTAACCAGAATTTATGGAGAACATTCTTCACAAATTTTGAATAACCTTTCCTAAAGCGTTTAATTCACTTAAGCGAATTGTATTTAAAAAACAAATTGTTATTGTAAAAAAGTGAATTTATAAATTGTCCCAAATTGTTTGATTTGTTATTTAAAATCTTTGAAAATGTGTAATGTATAAATGTAGACATAAATTAAATAAATAACTATTTATTATTTATCTATTTAGATTCCACATAGAGACCCTTAATAAATGCAGTTTTAATGCATTCCAAGACTTCGTTTATTGCATGTTGCCAACATGAGATAAGTGAATGGAGTATAAATAAGAAGCCAACGACGATAATACAACTAGGCAGACACATACATAAATATATACATATATATAGGTGTACTTATGTGATCTCGTTTAGATTGGCTTTTAGGGAAGTACTTGGCACTTACTGCGTCCACAATAAACTGGCCGCCAATTAACTAATTTGCAAAGCTTCTCTGAGGGGCAATTAAATGGACTCGGTCTGCGGCGCCAGCGACATGTGTGAGATACAGATACAGTGCAAGTGCACACAGATAAAATATACACACGCACACTTTCACACACAATTGCAGATAATTTAGTTTCACCTGCAAATGTCAAATGTTAAGCTGAACTGATAATTTCGAAAATAGCTACAGCAGCAGGTAAAACTTTACAAAATACCGGAAATTGCTCGAGAATTGTTCAATATTGTTGTAAATTGCCTTTTCCCCTAATGGAACTTTAGCTGCAGAGTCAAAAGGAACTGCTAGCTGATAGCAAACAATAAAAAAATATGTATATTAAAGTAAATATACTACAAAAATTATCTAAGAATTGAAACAATGAAGAAAAAACAAAGCAGTAGCCAATTTGGCACACGCACATAATATTCCCCACTTCAAAGATGCGGTCAAGGCATGTTTTCATGTTTTTTCCGCAAAGTGGCGCCAAAGTTTATCAACAATTCAACAAATTTCGATAGTTTATTGCACATTATTATGCTCTTATTGGGAATTGCGTGCCATTTGACGTCCCCTCGCCGTCGTACCGACATCCCGACGATACGAGACATTTGCTTCACGTACCCATCTCTATAAATAGTCGCTTTGTTATAATTATGAATACGAGTTTCAGTGGCCAAGTGTGTGCGAACATATGGCCACGAGACCACAATTTCGATCACGTGATAATATTCCAAATATTATTAATCTGTCTGGGGCATTATCTAGGGCACTAAAAATATCCCACATAGCTGATTATATAGATCTACCTATAAGAAATGTTCGACTTGCAAATATGGAATATACTTATAAACTTGTAAATAAGCTAAAACAAGTTTGATAAGCTAGTAAAATAATTATATATAATATCTGATATGATTATAGAGTATTACAAGTTACATTAGATAAACGAAGACTATATTAGAGGCGATTTAAGTAAATATTTTCCTGGGATTTTAAAAGTTGACATAATTTAAATATACTTTGTTAATGTATTTAGGTTAGATTTTTCGATTATATTATATATATGTACATATATTATATCTGATAAGAATATAGTGTTGTTTTTTTTTATATACAAAGCGTAGTTAGTAACAATATTTAAATTTTTAAAATCAATCTAAAGTCGTTTTTATATTGTATATAAGATATTGTATTACATTCTTACATTATAACAATAATTAAGTGTTTAATATATGTGCCTATTTGGCTGCATGCATTAAAAAGTGTTTTTATATACAAGATATATTTATATATTAAGAATCTTTATTGAAAAACAGAAATACATTAACTAACCGACCCAACCAACTGTAAATCGAAACATTATCCAGACACAAAATCGTTTTAATCAATTTAATTTCGTTCCCTTACCCCAAACCCAGCGAAGTATTTGATCTCAGCCAATCTTTCGATTGTGTTTCGTTATGACATGTTTTTTATAGGGTGAGCGAAACCGCATTTATACGTTTATATGTGTATATGTAGCTGTAAGTATATTTCTATGGGCTATTTATTAATTTTCTAATGGATTTTACGTTTCTGCATTTGAAGATTTCAACAATTCAGATAAATATTTATGCGCCCGTCTCTGATGTGGGGGGTGCAGATACAGATACAGCATCTAAAGATGCGGATACGGATGCTGACTTCAGTTGACTGTCTGCGACAGTCTTTTGGGTCCCTTTTTTATAGACCGACACACACACACACACACGCATACTCATGAGAATTGATTACGATTGGCAAGTGGCATTTAGTGAGTGTAGTTTGTTTATGTTTTTCTTGCGAGTAGCTCAGTGTGTGTGTGTGTGTGTGTGTGTATCTATCTATGTTTGTTCGTAATTTATGCGTTTGTATAAATTGGCAATAAACAAACAACATTTAGACAAGCGGAAAAACTGCAAAGGTTGCATATTCGAGGGCGGCTTTTGCAGCAGCAGCCAATCCTCTGTCGCTGTCTGTCGCCGACAAGCGAACACTTCAGGCCTGGTTAACACGGCCACAAAACAAAAATTAACAACAATTAACAATTGCAATTGTCGAGAGTTGTTATCTCAATTGTGTGTAATTGGATACTATATACTATATATATGTGCATAGGTAACATGCGTTGGTCGGTGAGGGAGATGAAGGGGCTTGTTGCCAGATGGCTGCGTGCCTCAAAGCGGTTTACTTTAAAATGCAGCATGCTGAAAAATTGCTAACAAAATGATACGCTTTGTAAATTGTGGTTGGCTCTTTCCAATTTTCTCACTCGCTTTTCTTTGCGTGCCAAATGATACTTTTACAAGTGCACAAAAAAAGAAAACAACAAATCGAGAAATGAGAAAATGCGCCCACAAAGTGGGTGGCTTTAATTGTGCAGCAAAGAAAACCTTTTGAGCAATCGTCTGTAGCTGTGTGTGTGTGTGTGTGTGGTAGTTGACAAACTGAATAATTGCCAATTATTTGGCAAGTTTTATGAGCTGATAATTTCACATATTAAATTGTTGAATTCATATCGCAAACACCTATGCAGTAAATATGCCAGCACTCTCTTTCGCTCTCTTTCTCTCTCATTCGTTCTCTTGGGGCATGCACATGCTAAACTTTATATATACAGTTTATACACATATATGTATGCACATATTGAAATATATGTATTTGAAAATTGGGCAAATGCACACAACATTTACAATTTATTGGTATTTTGAGTATATTTTGGGTTTACCTCTCCGGGGACCTTGGGGGCGCGCTCCTTTGACTGACACACTGGACACACCAAATGAAGAGGATGCAATATATGCGCAACAACAACAACAGCAACAATAACAAAATAAAGTTACATTTGACAAAAACAAAAAACAAAAAGATAAAAGTCTAAGAAGCTTTGTGATGGGTTCAAGAATTATGGATCTTATGAGCGGATTGGACTTTTGGGTTTACAGATTTTCAATATTTTTGGGAAGGCTGTCAAAAGATTTGTTTCGAGCGGGATTTGGATTTCGGGCAGTCTCGAAAACAAAATTCAAATAGTTCTGAGCGCCGCTATTGGAGAGCAACTTATAATACAATTTGAAAATTTGAAAACACAAATAATTGCTTAAAGTTCTAAAAATGATTTGAACATATATTTTTAAACAAAAATCAAAAAAAAATATATTCGTAAACTAAAAGCTTAAAAAAACAATGAATAAAAAGAAAATTGCACTTACCTAGCCAGTCTGGAAGAAGTGAGCCCGCAAGAGATTCTGAGTATCTCTTACCTGAAAATCAATGGAAAAAACATATGTTTAGTTGGAATTGTTTAGAATGTGGTTATGCCTCAAATTTAGGAGTTAGTATTGCAACATACATAAATTTAAAAAAAAATTCAATAAAGTAAAAGTTGTAATTTTTTTTGTATTAGTAAACTAAATACAAGAAAGATAAGAATATAAATAAAATTAAATTATTAAATAAAAAGCTTATAACTAATATTAATATATTATAAATTAATTGAAGCTTAAAAATGAAACCAAATTTATTTTCAAAATCAAAAAGCGTCAATTAGAAATATTCGTGTTTAATAAATAAGTGAAATAATATTTTATACAACATTAAAAACATATGTTTGAAAATCAAATTTTGTATTATTTTCATTATAATGTATTGGTTGAAAATTTCCACAATTGGTTAAAGAAACGAAAATAATGCCTACAGCAACCTTTCAAGCATTTGAAATATCCACCTGGTTAGCTATTAATTTCCGCACTTTTGTGGCTGCTGTCGCTTAGAAAGGGGGAGCTGGGGAATGGGCACTATAAAAAGCAAATGACTGCCAAAAGTGCGGCAACTTTTTCATAAATATTTGGCCAATTTCGCAGCATCCGCTATTTCCTCTATATGCATGTAAATAACCCGGGTAAATCATAATTTTAAGCTTAGCCAGCTAGCATATGGCCAGGTGGAGGAGGACTTTGCTTCGCCTCGTCCCTAATGCTAATCTAATAACTTTAGCTGTCTACAATTTATTTGTCCTAACAGCAGCGCACAAAATTATGCACACAGCACGCCGGAGTACAGTCTCAGTCTCAGTCTCCGTCTCGGTTTCCGGCGTAATCCAGGTGCTAGTCACCGTTATGTGCTAAGGAGCTGGCAGTAAGACATTGAAGCGCGTCAGGTGCGCGCATTAAAAGGACTCGCTCCTTACACTCCAGGACCTATCTACTAAATTTCGCCTAAAGTTTTAAATAATCGAAAACGACTCCACGCACTTGGCGAAAAGTTGAAACATGCGAAATTTGCATAAATAACAACTAAATGCAACTTGACGCTACGCAAAATGGCGCCAAATGATGAATTGCGAAGGGGGGAAGTGGGCGAGGGCCAAAGCTTAAAACATGCATGTTTTAAGGGGTTTGTATCTTTACTTAGTTTAAAGGTTAATTTGTCAGCAGCTCACAGACAAGTTTGATTTAATATGTGACTAAGAACTTTCAATTTAAATTTGTATTTTAATCTGTTTTTATGCACATACAGCAAGTATTTTTTTTTTGTATTTTTAAATAAATTTTATTTAGAAAATAAATTATATTGAGAGATCGAATTATTAAATATAAAAATTCGCAGCTCTGTTTAAATAAGTTCCACCTCACCTAACATAGCCCCTTTGGATCAAACCCAAATACATTTTGATTTCTGATTTAAAATGTATTTTTTATTGACTCTCAAATGCCGTTTCCTGTGCGCCCACCTCCAGCTGGCAACTGCAGCCAACCCAATCAACTTGCCCAGTGCCAAGTTGGCGTCAAAAATGGGCGTTACGAATACACTTGTTGTTGTTTGAATTTTTTATATATTTTTTGTTATTCATTTTTTTGCTGTTGTATTTGTATTTTTTGTGCATGTCTGCGCTTTTGTATGCAAATAAATCAGCGGCGCCGCGTCACATGTCGCATTTTAGCGTTAGCCTGCGCAAGACATTGGAAGGGTAGGGAGGGGGCGCAACTGAAGGCGGGGAGGCTGTGTTTTCTGCAGTGCGCAAAAATATATCTCACACTATTTGTCACAGTGGATATTTTTATTTTAAAATAAATTGCAAACTCTTTTGCAAGTTTGTTTGGCTTAACTGTATTTCCATATTTGGGCCGCATACCAGGCGATATTTTATAATGAAAATCCTCGCTTGACAAACGATATGTTTGTGTGTGTGTGTATAAACTGCATGCGCCAAAATGCACACACAATTTTCACATTTGACTAAATTTATCGCACAGCATTCGGGATTTGCGCCAATGAAACAGCAGCCAATAAATAAATTAAATTAATGGCAGTGAGTGTTGTTATTTTTATATTTTTGTTACACATCCCCGCATCCTTGACACCCACCGCGCCCGGTCAAGGGTTAAATGCTTTGCATTTTCCCGTCGCTTTGACTCTTTGTGAAATTAGCTAAATCTACGCATCTTTTGCCAATCGGCCATTGGCTATTAGCTAACAATAGCTATTAGCCCACCGCCCACTCTCAGCTTTCCCCCTTCACCCTCACTCGCTTAGCTGTGCTGCCAAGCGTGAGAGAGTAAAGTCCCTTTGCTGGATTTATTATTTTTACAAGATAAATGCAACATTTTACATTGGAATTTACGGGCGTGTGGCGAAAAAATACAACGAGAACAACAAGAGCAGCGGCAACATTGACAAAGTCAAATGTCGCTGCACAGTGGGCAAAAGGCATAGGTAATGCTATAAAAATGTTGTATACTAAATGTATAATAAATTGTTTGTTTATGATTTATTAATTATTGAGACAAATAATTCTATTTTATTGGACTATATATATTTCTTTTGCTTTTATTTCAAAATAAATGCATGATATTGTGTGCCACTGTGCGGCTAGAATAAATTTCATGTGGCAACAACATCGGCCAGTGACCATTTGGCCATTTTCGATAAAGCACATTTAAACAAATGAAAATCCTTTAAACAAGGATAACAGAAAGCGCCGGTGCGTCCAAAGCGACAGGAGCCAGCAACCAGCAGCCAGTAGCCAGGAGCAGGGTCAGGTTGAAACCTGGCCATTTTAACCCCACAAATTCAACTCGTTGCGGCCCTCCCTCGGATTCACTTGAGTGTGTAATTGTGTATTTATTTGCGTTATTTGACAAAATATCAACAAGCACAATCAATCCTCAGCAGTCGCTGGAGTCGCCAGTCGGGAGTCATGAGTTCTCCAACCCACATTCCCCCCTCCAACCGCCTACCCACTTGCTCGCTGGCTGGGCACTCCAATGGAAATTGCAAATGCTGCCATATGTCTGCGATGGTAGCCGGCAGAGAAATCCATTTAAATTAAAGCTGAGCTGCATTCGAAAAGGCATAAATATCGGGTAAGGAGTGCAAGAAGGGGTAGGCAGGGGGTGAAGAGTAGATATTGCGACCGTGTGTATGTTTGTTTGTGTGTTTGTTTCTGCCTTTTGCTAACTTTCAATTTGAGCTGAATTCAAATTTAGCCTCAGGCAACAGTCCAGGCCAAAGGCAATAAACTCTATGACTTTTTTTCCTCTTCTTTTTTTGTGCTGTTGCAGCTGAACTTTGGCTCAATTCTCGCAAAAATTTAGAGACTGCCGATTGCAGGCCCCGACTCGCAATTGTATCTTATGCAAATTTACGTAAATTAAACAAAATCTTTGGAAAACAGAAAAATAAGTTTTCGATATTTATGTTTATATGCATTACTAGTGTATCGAACTTAAGTTGTTAAGCGGCTGCTGCAATCCCAAAGATTCCGACTATAGTTTAAGTATAAAGCTCTGCCAATAACCCAATAGAAAATTTCAATAACACTTTTAAATTTTATCAATATATTTAAAAATAAATTTATGCGGATTTTCCAGCCACTTTTTGCACATGCTTTTTTAAAAAACTGTTAATCTGAAATATAATTTTAAAATGTCAATATTGATAATAATAATATATGCAAAAATATATTCAACATTATTCAAATTTTTGTTCAATGGAACTTCACTTTTAATGTTATAAAGAAGTGAAAAATCAAACAACTTGCCACACAAAACTTTCTCTGTTAAATTTCCTACTGGGCTGTCATGTCAACACAAAGATAGACTGCACTCATACACACATGTGTTCGCATATATGTGTGTGTGTGTGTGTGTGTACAATGCGGCAAAGACTTATGGTTTCAGTGCCGGAATTAGAAGCTTTCTGCCTGCATTTGCACCGAACTGCACTTGATGTTGTTGTTGCTGTTGTTGTTGTTGCTACTGCTGTTGTCGTTGGAACATTTGTCGTCCTTGTTGCTGCCGCTGCTGCTGCCCCCGCCGCACACTCCGCACAGCCACGTTCGCCAAATATATTGCAAATAATTCTCAATATATCGTAAAATGTCTGTTGCTAGTACAGTAAATATGCAAAGCTCGTTTAGCGGTGTAAATAAAGGGTTAGTCGGGGGGGTGAGGACAAAGGGGGAAAAGGCAGTGGGGTTGCAGTTGAGAGGGTGAGCGTTTTGTTGGCTAGGACTCCTGGCCAATATGGCTGCGAGAACTCTTTTGGCGGCATATAAAACCGAAGCAATGTAAAGTATATAAATTCCATTTCAGGGAGAATATTGTTTAAAGACAATGCACAGCTCAGGTCAACTAATTAGGCACACATGTGCTGCCAAAATACACATTTACACACACACACACACACACACCTCTAGTTGCCATAGACAGTGAAACATATGGCGCTGAACTAAATTGACAATGGGTCGCACACTTTGACAGTTAATTTTGCAATTGTATTTCAATAACAATAAATTCTGCACGTACGACATGAGATACGATGTTGTGTGTGTCTCTCTCTCTCTCTCTGTGTGTGTATGTGTGTGTGTGTGCTTCACACGCAATGCAGATAGAGTGTGGCCACACCCTCTATGCGGCCGAATCGCATTTGGCGCATGCAAATACAAATAACGCATCTAATTAAATTTTAGCTGCAGTGCAGTGGTCCACGTACAGTGGAGCCCCCCTAAAAAGGGCAGCAACAACTGGTGCTGTGCACACACTCGCCGCACTCACTGTGCATACACATTGATCAATTAACAGACAATATTTTCATTTGTCAATGGGTTAATTTATAAGCAAATCAATGGCGCTGCATTCAATGCCCATCCCACCACCCTCCCCGCGCGCTCAACGTTTCACGTTTAACGTTCCACGGTGGGTGGATTGCGAGGGGGGTGGTTGCAAATGTACATGACATTTGTGCCTCATTTCCTCAATGAAGCGAGCGTGCCGCAGCGCAGCGAACCATATTGTTAATGGTGCAAAATCCGGAGGGCAAACACACACCACACACACACACACACAGGGCACACACACACACACGACTTCGTCGCATGGCCGACAGGTGCTGCAATGGCCGGCAGTCTGCGCTCTGTGTGTGTGTGTGTGAGTGTGTGTGTGTGTGCTGCTGTGGGTCAGCACTCAACCCCTAGCGGCTCTTGCAGAGGGTTGCAGACACATTTGCGCTCTCGCTCGCACTTACAGCCGACTGCTGCAACTGTTTCATTCTAGTTGGAATCCCTTGGCCATGTGCTAGTTGTTGTTGTTGTTGTCTGATGGCATTCCATGGCAGACAGCCGAGGAATGCCAAAAGTGCATTGCTGCTGTATGTGTGCAAGTGTGTGTGTTTGTGTGTGTGGCCTGCAATTGTTTTCAAAGAAGTCTCCGAACCGTGTGCTAAATGTCAAGTTCAAATGCCAAAGTTCTTCAAACGAAATGATGCTTCTCCTTCTCGTTCCCATTCCAGTTTCAACTCTCCTTGTTGCTGTTGTTGCTGTTGTTGCTGTTTGGCTTGTTGCAGCGGCAACTTTATGATCTGTGAATTTGTTGCCAATTTGCAGTTGTTGCTTTAACCGTTTAGTTAATTTGGCGAGCGAGCGCGTAAAACTTTTACTTGGCCCAACATTTTTGGAGGTTGTGTGCGGAATGAATTTGGCTTAAAAGAGGGTTTGGCATGTGTGAATACATTGCTTGTATGGTAACGGGGCACTTAAATAGGTAAATAAACGAAACAGTGTTTGGGCTGTGTATTAAAACATCTTAAGTTATTTCTTGTAGAAGAAACTTTAAAAATGTAATAAACAATTTTTTATATATACAACTTTTCTTTAGCTACTTTGTTTTATGAGATAATAAAGACCATGAATAACTCTTATGTTTTTAATAGAAATTTATATTAATTTAATCAATACTCTTGCTTCTAATTTCTGTTAGAGCCCAGAAAAATATCTGGAACTGACAACTCTCAGTGCTAAAGAAATTCCCAATTTTGCTCAGCAGTCGCACAGGAGCTCTTAAAAGCTCTGCAAAGTGGAAATAAATGTTTTCTATGCCAAGCTCACAAACATGTGTATGTGAGTATCTTATTCACACACACACACACACACACACACACACGTAGTACATGTGTATATTTATAGTACGCTTGTATTTGTGTCTCTTCTAGTTGGGCGCGTGTGTTAAGCTTCACTTGAATGTGATTTATGTGATCCGTTTCAAATTTATTGCCACAAGTTTTGTGTGTACACACATACTCAAATGTGTGAGTGTGTGAGTTTGTGAAACGCTTTCATTGTGGAATTACCGCGTGGTTCGCTGCACTCCCCATGTTACTACTAATGTTATTGTTGTTGTTTTTGTTGTTGTTGTTGCCGTCGTTGCAATTGTTGTCGTTCCCGCTGTTGCTGTTGCTGTTGTTGTTGTTGTCACTGCGCCCAGCAACTGCCAAGTGACACAAACAAACGAAAGTACAAAAACAAAAAAATAAATAAAATATGTAAGGAAAACGCCAAGACATAGCACACACACCACAGCAACAATGTGTGTACGTGTGTGTGTGTCTTTTTTTATGTGTGTGAAGGGGGGTACTTCTGACTACCTAAGGCACTACCAATTGCATTTGCAATTCCCCGGCTCTGAAGTTGATTGCCTTATGTGGGCCATGGCATTAAATGATTTAATTGCCAACTCTACATCATTTGGCTTCCTCTTGCCCACTTAGCTGAGGCTAGGTGGCGCTGCACTAGCGCCTACTTAGACCCCGATTTGGATCCACCCCGCTATAGCTGTGCTCGTTGAGGAGGAGTTCTTATAGCCGTTTGGCTGGCGTTTAGATGCCAGAACGTGACAAGCATTGCGAATGGTTGTTCTCAGTGTCTCGGTGGGAGACGCCCCCGCTAGTGCCACGCCCCCCGCACATGCTTAATAAAGTTATGAAATTGCAATGCGTGCGTCGAGTTTTGCAACTTTAAGTGACATTTGTGTGACAGACATGCGCGCGTGCATCCGTGAGTCCGTTTTCGTGTCACGTGCAACTGCCACAAGTTGGAAAGAGGCAAAGGGGGTTGCTGCACAGTGGGGAGAAAGCGGACAAGCTAATTGACTTGCCTGAAGTTTCTCAACATATTATTAAATAAGTCAACTAACATAAATAGTGTGTAATTATTGCTGGTTTTGTATTACATATAAAATATGTAAGTTAATATTCAAATTGATTTTTATTTATGTAAATTATTTTTCAATAGAATTCGTTCGCTATCAATTTTTTTAGACCTTTCTTTGAACCAGTCCACTGTCGTTTTTCTGGCCGAGTTTTCTTTTGCGCTTTAGGCAAATGGTTTCAATGCGAAGGTCAAGTGATTTGTTTATGAGCCCGGTACGCACAACGGTTAGCAATTTGTTGTGACATGTGTAAGCGGCACGCCAGCAACAGCAACAACAACAGCAACAACAGGCGCGACAACAACAACTCATTAACCCATGCTGAACTCTGAAGCACCAACTTACCAGCCAAGCAGCTAACCAACCAACCAACCAACCAACCGGGCAACATCTGTAAGCAGCACAGATCGTTGGCTGAATGGTTGCAGAAGGGGTTGGTGGAGGAGGGAGGGGGGTTGGTGAACAGGAACCAACTGACAGCTACAAAATTGAGTTAGTTAACAGTTTTATACGCAGACGCGCAGATTTTGCGTGTTGTGCGAGGAATGCAGCCAACAGAGAGATGACCAAACGAAACTGAAGACGGTCGACGGGACAGATAACACCCAGGTAACTCCAGGTACCCAAGTCCCCAAGTTGCCCAGTCCAAGTTCCAGTCAACAAAGCAGCCAAGTGACACTCACAAAATCTGACAGAGGCAGCGGCTTTAGACGCTTCTCATTGTTGTTGCTGCTCGTATTGTTATTGTTGTTGTTGTTATTGTTGTTGTTGTTGTTGGTGTTGTTGCTGAGTGACTTGGGCGCATGCGCAGCCGTTTTGCTTTATTACAACAGAGATGGAGCTGGAGACGGAGCTGGTCACTGGGCACTGGGCACTGGGCAGGCGTGCGCAGGCGCGCCAAGTGACACATGAAAACGAAATGAAAATGACAGCGGCAAGTGACAGCATCGCCATCAGAGACAGACGTTGCCCTAGACCCAATGACACTTGCTTAAATTGTCATTTAAAAATGCAATACATTTAATAGAGTAGTGCAGCTATATGCATTCGAGCGAGAGCAGCATAGTGTCACTTTGTGCTTTAAGTTTTAAATAAGATTAATTTCATTTCACAAACACATTAAATTCAGAAATTTACTTGCTAAAGCAAAATTAGAGTCTTTTGAAATCAATAAAAACAATATAGTAAGAAATATGAATTTCAAAATTAAAAATTTCATAAAATTAAAATATTTATTTTTTCTTATTTATAGTTAACATGTCCATATTTTTAATTTAATTTGTGCATTTCTGTTTGTACTCATAATACAAAAATATTTTAAAATAAATAAAAAAATAAACATAAACTGATATATATAAAATTTAATGAGCTTTCAAAGCAGTTATATTAGACACATAATTTATACAAAATTAATCTTTAAACTTTGAGCTGATGATTATGCATGCATTTAAAAAGTAAAGCTTTTATTAGATTGATTCAGCATTTATGATAAAATTATAGTAATAGATACATTTCATTGAATTAAATATGCTCTCTTTGCGATTTACCACAATTCATAAATTTATTTTGTGGCGAGTTTTAAGCTAGTGTCATTGTGGGCTTAAGCCGTTTGCAACTTGACCATTGTAATTTCATTTGTAATTAGCTGAATGCGGCATGAGTCGCTTCTCAAATGGCACAGTGGGTCGCAGTGGGCCAAAAAGTGTAGCCAAGTGCCAAAAAAAAAGAAAAGAAAACGAAAGAAAAAAAATTGTTGCTGCTGCTGCTGTTGATGCTTGGTTGTTGCTGTTGCTGGCTGAGTTTTGGTGCGACATTTTGGTGCGCCGTATGCCATATTTTATTTCCATTGCCAAAAGTGTCATGTTACAGAGATTTATGTGCGCTGTCACCACGGACGACGATGCTGCTGCTGCCTTTTGAGCCATGTTTGTTGCTTTTGTTGCTGGGCACAAATGTATGTATGTGTGTGTGTGTGTGTGTGTGTGTGTGTGTTCACGCCCAAAATGTTGTCATGTTTTGTGACGTAGAGAGAATTTTTATATGTATAAATAAAAATGCGTTGTCTACCAATTCAAATGCACGATAAGCAACAGCAGCCCGAAAATGCTTGACTCTCTGTTAGTTATCAGCACACACGTACTCACACACACACTCGCACACTCACACTTAGTCAGTCCAATCAGTGATTTATGTCTGACCGATTTCATTGGAAAGTGTTGCGGGAATCGTAGCTGGAGGCATTCTAGCCATTTGGTGCTAGCCGCTCTCTGTTACCTGTTCCAGCCTCAGCGAGCCTCACTGTTGACACTTTCTTTTTCTTACACTTCATTTGCAGCAGCAACAACAACAATGGGATACAACAACAACAATAACAGCAGCAGCAACAGAAATTGGCGCCAGGGGCAACAGCTTCGGCTTCGGTTTGGTTCTGTTTGGGTTTGGTCTGGGCTCAGGTGTCAATACACTCGCATTTGGTAGCCGCAGAGGCGGCCATTGGACATGCCCATGTTTGTACCCCGATCCTGTCCCGTCCCATCCCCGATCCCTGATCCAAGCCCCTACCAAATCCCAAGTCGGAGCCAAACACTGACAATGACATATTTGGCTAGCACTTTCATCGCACGTCCATGTTAATATGCTCAAGATTTATTGCCGCTCGGCTCTCTCGGTGACAAAGGAAATGGCATTGCATGTCAACTGTTGTTGTGGTTGTAGTTGTTGTACATGCTGCTGTTGCTGTTGCTGCCCATGTGGGCACCATTTTGTAGTTGCCGTGGAAAGTTGCATAATTTTTATGGGCGCTCGTTAATAGATCATCAATTGAGATTGGAAACCATTTCGATTAGCTGTGGTAGGTCGCTTTAAAATTCGTTTGAACTCTTGAAAACGTTTTGGAATGTGGTTTCAATAATGGTTGCTAACAGCAAATTGAAAGCAAGTGGATTCAACAGTCAATTGTCAGCCCTGTTTAAAGTAATTTTGATACGATGAAAATTTGCTGTCTTTCATTTTAATAGAAAAATTTTAAGACTCATATTAGCTCTTTAGAAACTCAGAAAATAAAGTAGGGCGCTCATTAAAAAATAAAAAATCAAACAACAGAAAAGCAACATCTCTAAGTGCGTTTTTATACTGCATAGATTTAAAAAAAGTGCATCAGATCTAATTTATCAAAATTATTGTTTGTAATAAATATATATGAAATCGAAGAAGAGCAAGCAATTTAACCAAGATTAGTAATAATAACTAAATATAAATTTTAAATTTATATTTAAATGAGCAATATACTCTAATATAAATTCAAATTACATTTTTGAGTCTCTAATAATTTCTTGCCCTAAAAAGCTGGCTGCTATAAACTTATCACTGATTAGAGTAATTTGAAGTGAGTTTGAATTTGAACTTGAGTTCCGATCTGCTTCGTATAAGACAACTTATACTTTTTCCCTCTAACATCGAACGCAACTCCAAGCAGAAGTAGCCGAACATAAATGAACACAGACGTTCTGAATATCGTTTACGATCAACGAGAGTCCAACTAGCCAGCAAAATGTTCCAATTCGAATAATAAAAGGTGAGATTCATTCAGACGCAACGCTGAGCGCACATAAATTAAAAGAAAACCGGCTGTGGCTGAGCAAGAGGATGATCAATCACCTCACACACGATACGAGAGAGGGAGAGAGAGAGGGCGACCGAGAGAGAGGAAGAGCGTGAAAGAAAGGGTGAGCGTGAGAGAGCATGCCTGTGCATACCTGTGCTCTCAGCTCACCGTTCAGGTGACTTTTGTCTTGTGTAGTTTTTATAGTCTATTTTCTGTTTCTGTTTCTGCTTCTGTACCTGCAATCCAAAATGGGCCCACACAGATACAGATACAGATACAACTAAGCAGTTATATATACAGATACGAATAGACAGGTTGAGTTGCAGTTCAGTTTTGACTGATGGCCTCTACACTTGGCTGGCGGACATGGCGCTGACATGACGTTCTGTCGGCTGCTCTCTGAGCCGCGATCAGCTGATCGCCATGATGGCCGCGGCCAAAAGCAGGTTTCAGCCTGGCTCGTTATTAATCATTAGCACGCACATGGAGCGGGACAGAAGAGAGGGAGAGCGCGAAAAACTGGGAGAGCGAGCACGTGAAACATTTGAAATTTGAAAACATTCTGATTTTGAGCTGTAAATTTATGGGCTAAGCACAAGCCGACGGTTGCCGTTGCGCGACATGCACAAAAGTCATTTATTTATTTCGTTTGACCTAGAAATTTGGCCAGCGCAGTAGCTGCGATTCGTATCTGCAAGATACAAGATACTCATAGCACACCACAAACTATATGTAAAAAACAGACGCACGCACTTCCGCTGCCAAGGGGCCGCCGAACCTGAAGCCTGAACCCATAAATTATCTGCACCAAGTTCTACTTCTACTCCTTTTTTTTATTTTTTGTTTTGCCTGAGCCAGATCCGAGCTTGCCAGCAAATCATAAGTAAATTCGTTCAAAGCAAAATCCACAGTAACCGAAAAGTTTACAATCGCAACCTTTTGCAGAATTCCTTCATTTGCCAGCTGACCGCCGGACGAGAACGTGAACCGATCCAGCTACCGACTCGACTGCCAGGGCCTATCGCAATCGCTATCAAGCGGAGGCCCCAGTTAAAGTTTCAGTTTCAGTTTCGGTTTTGGTTTCAGTTTTGGTTTCTGTTTACCGCCGGCATTTCGCAAACCGCGCGCGTCTCTCTGTATCTGTGTGCGTTTGTGTGTGTGTAAATATTTTGATGTGGAGCAAATTGCTTTTTGGCGGTTAATAAATTTTCAAATTAATTGACTAATTGCATACCTACAGCGTCGCCCGGGCAGGCAACCAAGCAAAAATGCAAAAGATGCAAAAAAAAAAACCGAAAACAAAAAAAGCAAAACAAAATGTATCTCAAGCTGTGCAGCAAGTGAATTTCAACACTGATTTCTTATCGACCTCGTGAGTTCACTTAGCAAATAATTCTTGGCGCGGCTCTCCATGGATTACCGTTCGTTATTATGGCCCTAATGTCACAATTGCCGGTTGCGGTGATATAAAAACAAATGTCCGCGAGTTCCATAACATTTACAACGCTCTGCAAATGTAAAAGATACCCAGATAATACGTGTAGGGTACAAGTGCAACCATTCATTAGCAGCCGTAAACAAATGAAGCGAATGAAGCAAAATAAATAAACGTGTGCTGTGGTCCCCGGTCAAAAGGCCAGCAGCTCTGTCACACTGCAATTACAAAATTATCATTTAAGGGTATTCATAATTTTAATACTTTTAATGGATGCGTTGAATTCCCGGAGTGCTGATAACTTCGACTCAATGAACGGCTTATAAAGGACAATTTCATTCCTCAAGAGCTCAAACAAAACTCAACATTTTTAGTTGAAGAAATATTAAATTGTGGCAATGATATTAAATTGTGATTTTTGTGGCTGATCTGATTTAAACAGCATTGATTTAAATTGAAGCAAGTGTGGTTTTAAATCTGATAAAGCTGCATTTTATGCCAAAATAATGTAAATTTCATCAGCAAATTTAAAATAAAATAAAGCTCTTCTCACACCAAGCTTGTCGGATATACATTTACAGCTTCTATATATGCACATATATCTGATAAATATTTTTATAAAATGATTATAGATAAGTATATATTATTTTGTAGTGAACTTATTCTTTTTATTTCGCATCGTATTAAATTTATACAATGAATTTAATCTCTTCTGACGTTTGCAGGATATATTAAATATACATATTATAAAATAAGTATATTGTTAATCAAATAACTTGAGCTACTAACTCTCCCATTAGTTGCTTCCTCCTAACTAAAACCTACAAACACCTGAATCATAATAACATTAACAGAAATTTTGCCACCCACAAAATGTTCGTCCAAGTGTTCATTACAGCAATGAAGCCGAAATTACTAATTCATTAATTGAAACCCGGTGGTCAGCTCCAGCTGGCGTTGTCTACACTTGCCCTTACATGTGGCAGACATCCATTGGATTCTCTCTCTTTTCTCCGTCCCTTTCTGTATCTCTCAACTCTTGGTATGTTTTGGCCATGTCCATCCACGTGCTGCAGATGCCAACGGTAAAAACGAAAGTGCCGAGTGCCATTTTATGAAGTGTTTGTGTTTCAGTTTCCTGTTCGACGTGGTCCAGGACAACACTTACACTTGCCGAACTACAAAATGCTCCCCAGTTAATAATTTCAAAGAGTGTGTGTGGGTGTGTGTGTGTGCGTGTACATCTATGATATACTTTAGTTGACTTCTGTTCAGTTATGTGTGATATTTACGATGATGATGCTTATGGGCTTCTTGATTTGCTTTTGATTTTGCCGGACTTCCCTGGCAATCAATTACTCTCAATCAAATTAATGGCAAAGTCTTCGAGGTCGTTGAGCATAATTTATGCATAAGCCTGCTGCAACTGTCTCTTTTTGCAGCACTCAACACCTCTCTCTCTCTCTTCATCTTTTTACTGCTCAAACGGTTTATGTGAGCTTACGTTATTCCAGCTTTTTTTCGTCTTGCCGTAAAGCATATGTGCAATTTTTGCACTTTGGCCGCATTTACACTTTGCAAATTTTTTTATGTTTGCCTTTTCTGCTCTCGTTTTGGCCACCGTTAGGACGGACATTTGTCCGTATTGCAGGTGCAGGTAGCGTCGCGTCAGCCCCGTTTGTTTCTCTCTGTCTGTCTATCTGCCTGTCTGTCTGTCTGTCTGTCTGTGTGGCCGCTTGTAATGTCTATGAATATGAATTATGGAAATTACACAACAACAGACGGCAGAGCGTATGACAAGGACAACAGCCAACCGTTGCACAGGACATGGGACACAGTTACAGTTACAGCTACGGTTACGAGTACTCGTTGTACACTCATTCCATCTATGTTCGAGATTTTATGGAGGTCGTTGGTTCAGTGACCAAATTTTTAGAATGCCAGCTTTAAAGACTTGGCCAAATAGTCAATTAACCAATTCTTGTTAAGATTTGACGAATAACGATTAAAATCGCATAAATTCAATTAGCCAGAGTGTGGTAACAAAAAAAGGTAAACACAGAAAATTGCAAAATTATGCGAAATGTGGAAGTTGCACGGGCCGCGGTCACGCCCCCGCCACATTTGCCCAGCCAGCCGACATTTACATTTAATGCTTGCAAATTTAACAAATAATATTCAATTAACAATTTGAATATGAATTTATTACAGGGGCCAGTCCGAACGGAGGCCGGCCCGCTTTCAAAGTGGTAACAAGTTCGAGACATCGACATGTTTGTGCGCAGCAGAGGGCGAAGACAGTGTATGTGTGTGTGTGTGTGTGTGTGTGTGTGTGTGTGTGTATGGAGCGAGGGGTGGGTAACGAGTTGCTGGCCAAGTGGCCAACTTGTTTACCCTGCCAGTGGCAACGGCAGGCGAAGACGAACTAAGGCAACAAAAAAAAGCAAAAACGAACAGCACGAAAAAAAAACAACTGAAAAGTTATGTGAAAAAGGTGGGAAAATGCAAGCATTGTTAGTCTTTAGCCTCAGCAGCAGGAGCAACAACAGCAGCAGTAAGAGCAGCAGCAGCGCAGTTTAAAGGTAACGATGCATGCAACATTGTCGCTGACGCTGACGCTGACGGAAGCCGCGCAGGAAGCACAAGGAGCACGAGCACAATTCCTACCGGCCGCACATTTCAATAATTATTAACTGCAACATGCAACATGGAGCAGCAGCAACAGCAGCAGCACACGCACACCATGCCACCAATGGCCAATGTGCTACGTGCAACATGCAGCACAGTAGCCGACGCGACTCTGGACCTCGGCTGAGGCCGCGTCCGCGCCTGCAATTATCAAAACTTGTCCAAATTGACATTTTTTTGTTGTTGTTTTTGTTACTGCTGCTGTTGTTGTTGGTGTTGTTGTTGCTGTTGTTGCCAGGCGAACCGCGTCGTGCTTTGGCGTGTAGGGTGTGCAATGGGGAGTACGGCCATTGGCATTTGCCACGTTTTGGATTTTGAAATGCAAACACGGCATTTAATTCTATTAAGCCCGCAATTTAATTATCTCTTTGGGGGAAAATGTCATGTTCAATGTCAGCGGCATTGCGAATGGATCGCCCCGCCCATCAAATGATAATATACCCCCCCGGCCCTCCCACTTTCCAGTTTTGTGTGTGTAGTGCAATCTAGTGGGGTTCGTGCTCTGTTGTTTTGCCGTTGAAATGAGTGAGAAATGACAGCCAAATTATGAGATTTTACCTGTGCCGACACGAAACATTGAATAATTATTATTAAAAGGTGTATTTAGGGGATAATGGCATGTGGCATATGTTGATAGGGCTTCGCAAGAAACAAAACAGCAGCTAAAATAATATATATACCAAAATGATTGTTTCTTTGTTTGATTAAATATCGATTTAAAGATAACTACATCAAATATATTTGTCATATTCTCATATCAAAGAAAGAAATTTAAACTTATCTGCTGTTTACATTAAATTTTAACAAAAACCCCAAAAAATGTCAAATGATTTAATAAGAATGGCACCAATGAGAACAGCAAATGAATCGCTAGAACAATCTATTAAATACTTTAAAACAATAAACACAACTATATAAATTTATGTAATAGATAATTCCCATTGTTATTGAACTAGAACTAATTATATGCGGTATTGCATAATAAATTTTGATTAATTTCAAAGTAAATTTCACGCGATGCTAATCAACAGCTCGTTTCACTAGGCCAGCCTTGTAATGCCCACTCACTAAACCAAAGTGGTAGCTCTTCTCGGTGGCACCTAGTTGCCGGCTCCAATCTGTGATTTCCATCTTATCCGTTCTACTCAATTGCCAAGTGCCAAAAGTGCTGCCCACCACCGTCGAGGATGACCGAGGTGCATTTTTAGAGATCGGGCTGCCCACTTGTCTGTGCCAATATTTAGCTACCGATTTGCACGAGATAATCAATTGAATATAGACAAGCCCAGTGAGATGGTGGATGGGGGAGGGGAGGGAGTATCAGCTGTCTGGGTGGCTTGTATCGGTAATTTTGCGCCTAAATTCATGACTTGCGCCGGCGATTCATGTAATTTGCTCGGTGCGGCAACGAGCGCCGATCAGTTTTGCAGTTGCTCAGTTGCTCAGTCTCGCAATCTGACAATCTGTGCGTGTAATTGGATTTTAAGAAGTAGCTGCTCTCAGTCAACGACGACGTTCCTGATTGATAACCTCGCAACGCAAAGGTTTCACCGCGCAACAGGCTGAAAATTAAACGCCTCCAGTTGCTCTGGGCTACAGAAGTCGCCGCTTGCCGTTGGCAGAGGCAGGGCGAGAAAGAAGCGCTCAGCTTAGCTGCAACTTGCAACGTGTGGCTGCTACTTGACTCTGTTTAATGTTAATATTAATTGCGGCAACGTTGCGTGCTCCCCCAGCCACATTAGGTCTAATCAGTTGGCAGGCCGCATGGAGTCGGCCAATCAATCATTTCCACACTGCGGCTTGGGGCTGGCGCATTTGTGTTAACATTTGACGCCTCCAGGCTGCGAGAGGAAAAACTCTGAGAGTTGTTTTTCACATTGACGCCTTCAATTTTGCTGATGTATGCTAAGGAGTAGAGCCCAACACCTTTGCTAATTTCGAACTAATTGCTAGGATTAGTAGGCAACGATACTACAATAGTCTAGTCTGGTTTTGTTGCGCAAAAATCATTTTAAAATATATATATGTATATATATAAAAGAAATAAAAATGTGGAAATTTTCTTACCCATGTCTGTTGATATGCCGCCGTATTGTGTTAAATCAGATCTTATCTTACCTGAAAATGCAGAAGACCAGAGAAGAGAAACGTTTAAAAAATGCTAAAAAATTGTTAACTCTCCACCAGCCTCGCTCCACAACATGGCCATAACGGCTGAGAGGGAGCGGCGACGCCGGAGGGGAGCGCTTAAGCAGCCGCACGTGTATTGGGGCCACTTGAGTAAATTGAAACTAAGCTTTGTTGTTGTTATTGTTGTTGTTGCTTTGGCCATAATGCAGCAAATTGCTAGAGCATTAAAGTGGGTGGGGGAAGGGTTGGCATAGTGTAAGCTAAGTACACTTAATACAGTAGCCGATTAAAGACACGTTCTTCTGATCTCTAAACCATGCTGCTGATCATTTGAGATGTGTAAGCCAATATTTTAAGTTCAACTTGCTTAAACTGACTCTTAACTATAATATTAACGTTATCATCAAAATCATTTAGAAAATTGAAAATTCAACATTTAAAACATGAATAGAAATTCTTAAATAAAGAAATAAATTAAAACAAAATTTTTAAAAATGATTCAATTGCGAACAAAAACTTTTATAATGTTTGTGTTATTTTTAGCAAATAAACAAATATAATAAAATAAAAAAAAATTAAATAAAAAATATATTAAATAATTTAATAAAATTAAAAAATAATTAAATAAAATACTTAAATATTTAATATGTAAATACATTTTATTTTTATATTGATAATGTATTCTATATATTTATTGGTAGTTTCGTTGCATTAAGTACTTCCAGACAGACCACTTGACATTTCGTCTGGCGCAACAAGAGCCTTTGCATACGCCTTGACCAAGCCCTCTTGCAGGCTCCCACACACAACCCACTTCCCCTTCGATTTCTCTGTCTCCATCTCTGTCCCAGCCTCTGTCTCGCTTGTATTTCTATTTTATTTTTTCACAATATTTAGCGGCGCTTGTTTGTTTACGCCGTGAAAGTGCAAAATGTAAACAATCAAAATGCCAACGCGCTCAAAAAGTAGGCGGCCTGAGGTAGTCGGTGGAGTGGGTGGGTGTGGGGTAGGGGGTAGTCCTGGAGTCGTTGAAGGTGGCACAGCAAAAAGGTAAAGTATAAAAATATGATTTAATGGCAGCGATAAAACACGTGTGTATTTAAATATGCGCGCCTGGCGCCTGAGTAAACGTAATTTCCAGCTGAAGAGCATACACAGAGTGAGAGAGCGAGAGAGTGTGGGAAAGGGAGCGCAACTGAGCCCGACGGACAGCCAGATGCAGACAGCAGACACAGCGCCCAAAAAGAAAACAACAAAGAAAAATATTAAATTAAAAAGCAAAAGAAACCCAACTATGAGAGCAGTGTGGGTGAGGGGCGGTCTGTGGGCAGGGGCGCCAACTAAAAGTAAACGGAAAATTTGACAAACGCTTGCTTTTTTTTGCAGCAGCAATGAAAATTATGAAAATTGTACAAGAGAGCGACTAACAGAGGGAGAGGAGAAAAAAAGGGGCAGCCACTTTAGACAAATTCAAACAAATGGTTGGCGGCTCGCCGGAGCGACGGCAGACAGGAGTCTCGTTGCAAGGGGTGAGGGGAGGCGGAGGAGGGAACGGGGTTTTTGTGTGTGTATGTTAGGGGTACTGAAAGCGTCGTGCGCGTCTACAAATTAAACATTTAGTTTGTGGCTTGAACTGGCAACCAGTTCGTCAAGTGCAGCAGCCAGTCCCAAAACCTCCGCAACAAACTCCCCCCTTTCCCTTGGCATACACTAAGCCTTACGTCTTATGGCTGTTTGCGTTTTCACACCTACATAAAAGCGCATTTAGCCGATTTTTTATGACTCTTTAAAGCGGCGCACGCTCTTGACAAATACCCAGCCGCATAAATGAGCTGCACCAGAGAGAACGATAGAGAGAGAGAGAAAGAATCCTAGAGAGAGCGAGAGCATATTTGCTTGCAACATCTTTGCGTTTTTATTGCCCCATCAAAGAAGCTGATATAAATCTTAATTGCCGACCCAAATAAATAGACGAGACATCGGCCACATGTCAGACCAGAGAATATACTATATCATATCATATCGCATCATGCCAGGGCAGTAGCTCTCTAAATTTAAAGTCGAAGCTAGGAAATAGTCAAGTATTCATGGGGAAAACTCGTTAGCTGTTTAGCATAAACACTTTCCAGCCAAGCGACAAGTTTGACCAGCAACTGATAAGAACTAAAACAACAACAAGAACAACAACAGCGAGAGGCAAACAAGTTGCAACGAAAGAAGTCATTAAGGAAACATTAAATTGACATTAATGTGGCAAGGCGCAGGCGGAGTCTGAGCTGCAAATGGAGGAGGCACCACCGGTCAGAAGCCGAAGGTTGAGACTAGTTGGGCTCCAAAGCACCAGTGGCCGTTTCTTGGTGAGTTCAATGAACGGTTGTAAAGCAAAAGAGTTGGTCTATAACTCATGTTGGCCAAAAGTCGCATATAGCAAATCGATTCGCTTTTACCAAATATTTAAACTGGTATAACAGTTACCCAGTTTTGCATGGAGCACTCGTAAATCACAGATTCGAGAGGAGGCTACCGTTCAGGGCGAGCATAAAAGTGTTAACGGGGAGGGGCAGATAAGTTGGTCGCTGTTGAAATGCCCTTACCAAAAATTGTGCTTTGTATAGGAAATACTTTTAAAATTTAAAAACTTAAATTCATTTAATTTTCAAATTATTTAACGATACGAAACATTGGCTATAAAGTGATGTTTAAATTTGAGTACAAAATAAACAAAATAATAAAAATATAAATACAAAATTGTATATAATATAAAATTTAAATGCAAACATATTTATCCATTGAATAATTCAAACCAAATATTATAAAATATAATACGCATAAGATAAATAAATTAAACACCTTTTCAGCTGCATCTATTTTTATGCACTGAAATTAAAAAGGTTTTTCTAATAAAATTTATTTTTACAAAAAAATTTAAAACTTTACATTCTTCTAATTAAATTTTCATGATCATCTGCAATAATTTAACTTGAAAATATTTCTAAATGCTTTAATCGAACTATCTTAATCAATGTTTGTTTACTGAACTTGCAAGCCAAAATTTGATCAGTTTTTTGTTACTGGAGCCACAACACAAATTGCCAGACATTTCTAAATAAACCATTTCAGCTATAACAGGTTTAAGAGGAAATATTCTAAAAATGAAATGAGATAATTTATGCCAAATATAGATGATTCACTTGGGTGCTTATATGTGAAATGTAATCTAATGTGATCTGCAACCCTTTACTACGTGTTTGACATTATGAACACACACGTACGCATGTGTGTGTGTGTGTGTGTGTGTGTGCCACTATCTAGTTGACTTGCACTGAGTCTCGCATAGTTTTGGTCTTTTGGTCTAGTGCCTCAAGGTAGTCACTGCATAATTGTGAACCTATAAATCTTTGTCTCTTTTGTTTTTCGAGATTTCTATCTTAATTGAAGCTCATTATAATATGCGTTTCCTACGTTTCCAACATAACGCAACTTGTGCTACCAACGCACCCAATGATTTGGCCCAGCTGGGCAGATACACACCCATATATACACAAATATAAATATATAAATATATATATATATGTCTGCCCATTCATGGAGTAAAAGTCGAACTAAACCGATTCTCGTATTCAAATGCCAACCTGGCTGGAGATCGAGTTCAGTTTGTGGTGCGTGGCTTTTGCACTTGGTCAGCAGCTGCCTGGTGGCTGGTTGAGATCAGATCGCAATCAGCATTCGAGCCGGCCACAAATCCAATCCGATCTCGGCGAGGGCCCACCACCAATGAATTATTAATAATAAATAAATCATTATTAAAATCAAAATAATACGCAAATATGCATATTATACGACAGCAAACACACACAGGTACAAATACTGGATACTCATGTTCAGATACTTATACTCAGATACTCGTATTCGGTTGCGGCACATAGATGGCCATATCCAAAAACTTCATGGCGTTGCCAACCTGTGTTTCTTTTCATGTTTACGCCACTTTCTTATATGCACACACACCATGTGTATGTATATATGTATCTACACACAAGTGGTTATAATGAATGATTTGTTGTTTTATAATAAACACGCCGAACGGCGTCGCAGTCGGCGTCGCCGCTATGACGTATGTTGGGGACCTGGGCCCAAAATGTAGTCCGTTTTTTATTGTATTGGCCACTGCGGCGCTCGCTGCTGCCCTTATAGCCACGGCAACCCTTCCTCTTTGCTCCCTGCTCCCCCTGCTGCTGCTCACTTCCCCCATCTACAGTTGACCCTTTGGCATGGCGCGTTTTCGTTGCAGTTCTGTTCGTATGTGTGTGAGTGTGTGTGTGGGCAAAAGTGTGTGTGAGTGTTTGTGCTTCTCGCCGGAGTTGTGTTGTTGTTTTTATTAGGTATCAAAAACACCTTAAAACATGATTTTGCAACTGCCAAGACGCAACCGACGAACATTGGTATACGGTTTAAGTAACAGCAGAAAAAAGTTATAAATTTGTTAAAATTTATAAAAAATGTTTAAAAGTAAAGTGAATATCATATGTTTAAAATATTAAGCAACTGTTATGAGATATAATATTTATTTAAATAGATTTTAGCCAGCATAATTTGTATATAAATAAAGAAATGTTTTCTAAAGGCATTATGATTTCAACATTTTTGTTAATTAAATTTTTAATTTTTAAAATTTGTACGAATAAAAACTAAATGTGTCTTAAAAAAGAATCATGTTGATTTCATTAATTTATTTTAAGTTAAAATGTACATAATCAAAAAGATTTTAATAAAACGCGTATTATTAAGATTTTTTAAAATTTGTATTAAAATGAAGTATATTCAATTAAAAACCATTCAAATTATTAAGACTTATTTAACTGATGTAAAACAAATGAATAGAGATAAAATAAAAAAAATTTAGACAATTAAAAAATATTACTGGAATTGTTTTTTCATTTCTATGTTTAATTTTTACTATATATTGATCTGTTAACCACTGTGTGTACGGGCCTATAGTCAAAAATTGCTTCTCGCCCTGCAGTCTTTTTGTCTTTATTTTTTTTCTTTTCATTTTTTTGGGGCCATGTGTCTGGGCCACTTGCGTTGTCGTCGTCGTCGTTGTTGAAGTCGATGTCTGTGCTCGAGTCGTTGTCCGACGGCCGCCAAGGTGCTTATTAAATTCCTTATTTAAAAATACATTAAAAAATGCAAGAAGCTGCCCCAGAACACAAACCAATCCCCGAATGCGGCGAGTCATCAGCTGTGCTGAATGTTGCCCCTGCCACTTGGTCTGCGTCTGTTGCAGCCGCATCCGCTGCAAGTTGTTAACCAATTTTTCAATCGATTTGATTTGCTTTTGATTTTGCATTTCGCTGTTTGTTGCAAATTTGATTAAAAGCGCGCGTTGAAAATGTTTTCCTGTTGCCTTCGCTGCTTACATAATCATCAATAACAATTTTGTGTTGGGGGTGCGTGCCACTTGTGGCCTATTAATGGCATGTTGCAGTTGCAGTTGCAGTTGTAGTTGCAATTGCTGCTATTCCTGCTATACCAACTATTTGCAGTGCATTGGCATTTGAACTGTTATACACTTCGATTTAAACTGTGAGCTGCGAGTTATGAGTTATGCAATGCTGGCCAAAAATGTAGCCAAGAACATTAACCTTGACTGAAATAGAACTCGACGTGCCTCTGGCCATTGTACGTGTGAACCACAATTGCGTTGCTCTGCAACTAATTGACCGAGAGATTTTCCAAAACTATGAAACATACCCAAAAAGGTCAATAGGTTTGAATTCTACCTAAAACGCGAGACAATGTCCACTGATAATTGCGCCTATTTGCAGACGCAGCGTGGAAGCTGGCTTAAAAATATGAATTATGATTGCACAGGACGTGTCAATTGCAGTTCCTGGACAGCCTATTCTCAAGGTCATTTTCTGACAAAAAAAGAAAGAGAGGCAAAACACATTTGCGGTTCGTCTTTGTCGCTGATATCGATCTTATTTTTAGCGTGGGTGCTGAGACAAGCAAGAAAAATTAGCCAAACAAATTTGGGCCCCAAGACACAACATGTCAGACACGCACACACATTCGCACACACACACACACTCACACATTACACATACATACACACGCGTGTGGGGCCCAGGCAAATAAAGCAAATTTACGAATTTACGAATTTATGTTGAAATTTATCGATAATGACTTAAAAGCCTTCAGGACAATGATTTAATGGCCCCGCGTTCAGCGTGTTCACACATAACACACAAAATCAACAACAACAACAACAACAGCAGAAATCGCCAACACAAACACCCAAGAGGCCAACAAAACTAAAGTAGGTTCTCAAATCTTAAACCATGTTTAGATGCGATAAAAACGGAATTTTTCATTATTTTCTTGGCTTATTTCGCGTTCGGCCGCTGGAAATGATCGATGATCGCTGGAAGTGTGCGCCGATTTATTTATGGCTTGATTTTGTTTTCCTCAGTGCGAATATTTGTGCGATGGCATCAGTGGCTCACAGCCAAAAACGCTCGATATTAAATTATTGTTCAAATTACAAATTGTTACGAGCGCTAGATAAATCAAAAGCGCAAACAATTTTGCATTTGATATTAATTTTAATAGAGATTTTATTTAGGTTAGATAATCAAGATTAGATTAAAAGTATTTTATAGGCAAATACATTTATTTAAATTGGTATATGCTTTAGATTTATAATGTTCAATTAAGGTGAAGCACAGCAAAATGTTTGTCTAATTTTTTATTTATTATTTTTAGAATTCTGAGCTAAGTTTTTAGCCTTAAAAATGTTCTATCCTCTTTTTTACTAAAATTATCTAAAAAAATTTTAAATTGAGATTTATTGTAATTTGAGTAAAGATTTTAAAACATATATAAATCAATCTCAATATGCCTTTTTAGTATTTGTAAAGTTTGCTTATACGTTTTAATAATATTTAATGACCTGAAAGTTCTTTAAACAAGAGAACAGCCTCTAATGCTATAATTATTTACCTTGAAAAATTCAACATCACCTCTAACAATTCTTAGGCGTGGTGAGTTAGTTGCTAATATCGTATTCTGATTGGAAACACAGCTAGCATAATTACTCAAAGCTCTCTAAATAAAACTCAGGTAAGAATCTGAATTAGACAATTTTCTGCAATTGGACTTATTTAAGGTAGCATAACAGCCAGACTTTGGGTGTTGCACGGAGAAAATATGACTGCGACACCCTGTATAAATATTTCAGCTAAATACGGGGCATCATAAATTCCATTACGATCATCTCTCTGGGTTATATCAAAATCGATTGATTGAGATTGAGGGGACGAACGCAGGAACGAACCAGTTCCGTCAGAAAACCTGTCGCCTGAACGTACCTTCAGCTCGTATTTAGTTCAACTTTAATTGTTTTTTAACCAGCTGCTGCCCCTTTGGGGGCTCGGAGCGCCAAGTTTGTAATTATCGATAGCCCAAGTGAAATTTGATTGATTTTTGCGAACTTCTCCCAAGCCAACTCTGCTGTTTTTTTTTTCTCGCCCCGCGGCCCGAGTGGCACATAAATGTTGTAAACTTAACGCGTTCGCAAAGGCGAAATAAAATTTATGTTTGCCTGCTGACCACCTACATGAAGGCGGTCATAAATTTCGCACAATTCAGCATTTTTTGGGGGTCTTGAAATGAATTTCGCTGAATTTTTATTGGCAATTGATTTGGAAATGGAATTTCGCTGCGTTTCGATTGTTGAAGGTGTTATGAGTGTGTTGTGGCTTATCAGCAACTGTTTGAACTCTGAGCCTCGAGAGCGGCAGTTGATAAGGTGTTAGCCGTTGCCAGGTGGCGGGCAAGTGAGCATCGGGCAGCGGGACAACCTGCGGACTTGGCCCGGCTGGTGGCCGCTGCATGCTCGAAAGGGCTATCGTCTTCAGGACGTGCTGTACATAATTACATAATGGCGTTGTTAACTGTAATAAGCGCGACTTCAGCTTGAACCGCCCGACGCGAGCGCTCAGTGTGTGTCCTGGCCAAAGGATTCCTGCACGCTGCTGCTGCCCCTGCTGCTGGCACTTTTGCTATTTTTGCTCGTTCAGCTCTTTTAGCTCTTTTAGTCGCATGGTCGTAATTTACTGCGTTGCCAGTTGGCTGCTCTTGTTGCACAAATTGCAGCTCACTTTTGTTGCCGCCAACGTTGTCGTCGTTGCAACAATTACTGACAACAACAACAACGAAGACGACGACGACGACGACGCTGAGCATCATTAAAACCAAAGGTGACAAAAATTAGTAAACAAAGTGTTGAAAATTATGAGGCAGCCACGGCGCAACTGCTGCAAGGCGTGCGGCAGCAGCAGTAGCGTAAAAAAGAAGAAGAAATAAGTAACTACCAGGTGCAGCTACCGGTGGTTGCAGCCAGATTGTTGCTTATGCACAGTTCGAGTGGTTGAGCTTTGTTTATGAGTCTGTTAAACTGGAGGCCGATTAGACAATAAATCTAAGAACTGCACTTAAAATTGTGTGAAACACTTTATTTACTTTATTTACATAACTAAACAACTAAACTGAGCACTTAATTTTTATAATTTTTAACACATGTGTTATAAAATTACTTTATATGTTGATATTTTTTTTTTTTAATATTTTATAAATTATATCAAGTTTTCTATAAATTTGAAATAATTTCACCCTAGAGATGCGTGTAGAAAGTTTTTATATCTTTGTTCTATTTCGTGACAGCGTGTTTTAAAATCGTTGTGTTATATTAAAAAAAAATATTTTTCTTTCGTGTGATAATTTTTAGATAATAAATAAATAAATTTCTAATAAAAATAATTGTTTATTAAGAAGAGGTGACTTTCAAACATATTTCAAATATGTCAACAAAACAAATTTAAGAAATAGGCAAGTTTAAATTTTGTTTTCTTTCAGAATGTTCAAAAATATCTGTGAGATCTTTTTAGAAACAAAACGTGTTTTATTTAGCCCACCAAATTTATTGCCATTTTAGTTTTGAAAATATTATTCTAATATTATAATAAAAATACAACAAAACAATTTTTTTATTTATTAATTTTTTTTGTTATCAATGTTGTTTTATTTAATTTGTTATAAATTTAACTGCTAAGCACAAAAAATTAAATAATGTTTTAAAAACAAAAAGAATCAAAATGCGCATCATTTTCAAATTTTACTTTTAAAATGTTTCAAAATTTGAAAGTCATTTATTGAAAAAAGAAAATAAATTTGTAAAATAAAGTTTCGTATTTTTAAATACAAATTTTTTGGAGCAAACTTGTAAAGCTGTTAAGACTTTGTTCAATCGTTTACTTAAACTGTTTTTGCTATCATAGCCAGCCAGTGTGATCCGATATTAGTCACATAAATGTTATTATAATTGACTATTATTCACTTGCCAAATGGGTGTCTAATGGATCATCGCTTGACCAGGGAAACAACTATGAAAACACATCTGTGACCGCGTTTAACAATAACAACAACAAAGCATTTAACTTGGCTAATGCAAACAGAACGAAATGAAACTGAACTGAACGGAAACTTATTTGATATAGATCGAAGATCGAGTTGAGACAGCGCTGGACACTCACTTTTGATTGGATCTGCTGTGGACTCACCTGCGATTGCCATCCAGGGGTAGAAGGTGTGATTGCTGGCCTGGTGTAAACTGCTGGCAGCCGCTGTTTGGGCCGCCGCAGCGCCCGAAATGGTGCAATTGGCATTCCAGGCCGTGGCCGCGCCCACACCGCCGCCCACGCCGCTGGCCGCATTCTGTGGTACACCGCCGGCGCTGCCGTTGCCGCCGCCGCCGCCGCCAGCGCTGCCGCCGCCACGATGGCTGACCGGACTGCCGCCCGATGTGTCCAAATAGCCGCCGACGCGGGAGTCGGGCGTGCAGGCGGATGGGCGCACGGGCATCCCACCGCCGCCCGCATTGTTCTGTCCGTTGGCAGCGTTTGGTGCGTTGGCGCCGTTCGATGTGTTGCCAGCGGTGGCACCGCCGCCACCGCCGCCGCCGACCCCGCCATTGGCGCTGCCCGTGTTCCAAATGTCCTTGTAGCCATTGACGGCGTCCGCCTTGATATTGAGGCAGTCCTGTTTGTAGGCGCTGCCAGCGTCGCCGTAGATCTTGCTGCAGGCGGCCGTAATGCTCGCATCGTACGGCGAGTCCTGTGTGGTGCGCTGCAGATGGTGGTTGGCGTAGGGGGACATGCCCAGCGACAGAGGGAAGCCTCTGTAGGCGGCCGCCGCGGCGCTGGCCGTCGTCTGATCGTGATGCCCGCCCGTGCCCATTGTCATGCCCGTCGCCTGGTGCGGATGGCCATAGAAGCCGGAGGCCTGTTCAAAGTAGGAGTTCATGTTGTGGCTGCTGTTGGCGGTGAGAATTTTGGCGGCTAACTGGCAGCTACAGCAGCTACTAAAAGTAACTGCACGCGGCGCACGGCACTCGTATACGAAATTTAACACTCAATTGGGCTCGACGGCACAATGCGCATTGCCTAAGCAATAGTATTTAAATTTAATAATATATATTTTTTAAAAATTATTTTCGATGTTTTGATTTTCTGTTTTTCTTGTATTTAAGTTGAATAAACAATTTGTTTTTATAATTTAGAATATTTTTTAATTATTCGTAATTAATTTTATTTTATTGCACTTTCGCCGGCTCGCATCAGTTGTAAAATTCTATATAATATTTGTATTATTTGTTTCAATTAATTTTGTTGCCTTAAAGTTTCGTATACTTTATTTTGGTTTCGTTTTTCCAATTGCACTCTTGTTTAATTATTCACTTGACACTGGCACCAAATATGCATTTTATTTTTATTTTTTGTGTGTTAATGAGTAAATATTGATGGCGCCTATTGAATCATTTTGAATTCAATGACTCGATTAAACTCGTTCATAGCTTTATTATTATTGTTATGACCAACTATTATTATTAGTATTATTATTATGTTTATGATTATTATGATTATTGCTGTTATTGTTATTAGAATTATTATTGTTATTAGCGCTGACCGAAACGCAGACCGACGACGTCGACGAGCGCGCGCTTCACGTTCAACTGCCGCTTCAGATACGGTTGGAAAATTGAGATTCAAATTGAAATTCAAATTCAGATTGAAATTCAAATTTAGATATTCACTTGGCCGCTGCTGGACTGCAGATACGTTGGCGACTGCGAGTGCGAATACAGAGCGCGAGGGCCATACAACATTAAAATTGAGCGTACAATGCCAATAACAATAATGCCGCTGATAATGTGGGATAATAAAACAAAGCGCGCGCCTGTTATCCAAACCGTTGCCATCGAACGAATGTGCCACCAAATCGCAGTTGGTTGTGTTTTGACTGAGACTCAACTAAACTCAACTGAATGGCAAACGGCGACGGCGGCAGCGTTTTGCCTGTAGAGCTCCCCCGATACGCAGCAGCAGCAGCAGCAGCAGCAGCAGCGGCAGCACAAGCGCAAGCAGAAGAAGAAGCAGCCAAAACAGAGAGGCGACACGAACAAAATGAATGAGCGAAACTGAAACAGAATGAGCCACAACTCGCTGTGCTCACCAAATTGATAAGAGCTACTCAAACCAGCGGCTCGCTCGCTCTCACACTCACCCGTGAATTCGGTCGCAGTCTCGGTTCATTTCGGTTCGTTCGAGCGCGTTCATTCGAACATGTTTGAGCGTGCGCTCTGAGTGAAGAATTCATCATTTGCGCGTATGGAAAATGCGCTCTGTCCCGTGGAAATTCATCATGGAGGAGGGCTGATTTTTCTTATAGGCCAGGCGGCGTCCATTTGCACTCAAACGATTTTCACAGGATTTGAGACAGGAGCTCGACACTCGCCAGTTGCCAGTTGTCAGTTGCCAGTTGTCAGCCGCCAGTTGCACGCAACGCGTTGCAGATACAAATGCATATTTAGATACAGATACTCAACCTTGCTTGGCCATGTATTCATAATTTTTTGCGCTACATTTTGTACAAATAAAATAACATTTGCACAGCGAAACCTTTTACTAAAATGAGAAAATATATGTAATTCATATTTTTTTGTCAAATCAATTAAATTTTTATTTTACCTCATAGACTTATGCGGCTTAAAATATAGTTGTATATAATATAATAACATAATTATAAAACATACCTAAAAAATATCCTGTATTCCCACCAATTTTTGACTTTTATTATTTATATTTTGCTTATTCAAATAATTTTATACATATACACCTTATATTACTTGAATATTAAACATTTTATATTTTATCATAAGAAACACAAATATTATGATGTTCAAATTTGCAAATTGAATTCGTCCTTTCAACGCTATATACATAAATATATGTATATAAATACAGCAAGTGTGCTAGGCGTAATAAGCAAAAAAATAGCACTCAAATTCCTCTATTAATTCTATAATCTAAGTCACTTACATTTTTTGTTGTGTTGTAAGACTGTAATATAGATTACTTAAATATATTACGATTCAAGTTTTTATATATCAAATATAAAATCTTTTGTGACTTACTTGTATATGCATTATTATGTTTGTTCCAGTTAAAATTCTCATACTTTCAATCTAGAAAATTATTATTATGCCATTTTCAACCGTTGTCACTTTATATGTCGATTACTTTCGCATTCTTCCTTCATGTCTACTAATACTGTATTATGTCCGCCAATTATTTAATTACCATTTGTCATTAAGCATTTAAAATTTAAAATAGTATTCCCTTTATCTACGATGTCAACATTTTAAATGATTATGTCTAAAAGCGTATTGTTGCAATAAAAACTAAGAGCACCAATTAAATTAAAATTTAATAGTTCTTTTTAACACTTAGGATTTAGTTGCCTCGATGTTTTTTGAATATAAAATCTGCAATTAAACTGCCAAGTATTTAAATTGCATTGTTGTTCGATTTTTATTTTTTTATAGCAGATTGCTTAAAAGATGATTACAAATTTCTAAATGACTTTTTGTCAAATAGCGCTTGACGTCAATAGATTTTTAATAAACTTCCGCATTGAAATCAAATCTATGTATTTATATATATGTATTCATCGCATTTGAGATGCGTTATTAATGCGTCTCCAAATTGATGGTAATAAATTCATATGCATAATGCAAAGAGATCGTAACGCTCGGTGCGAAACTTTTGCAAATATTTGTCAAAGTTTGCACATTCGCACAAACGGCTCGTAGATTAGAGGCCAAACCGAGGAGCGAACAAACAAAGTTGCTTGCCACAAGTGTTTGCAAAATAAACTTATTATAAGAAGAAATTTACTTTGCTGTCTCTCCCTCCGCCTCATTCAGCAGCAGCAGCTACACTCGCATTCGTTGCCAAGTCTCTAAAATCAACAACATGCGAAAAGATACAAAAACTTGCACACAGCGCACGGATGTCCACACACACACTCGCACACACAGACAGACGGCGACATTTTCTCCAAATATGCGAGGACCAACAACAAACTGCCAAGTAACATGAGCGGAAAGCCAAGCAAAAAGTAAAAAAACAAAAATACGAACTCAAAGCAAAGCAAACGAAACGAAACGAAAATGTTAAGAACGGGAGCCAAAAGTAAAAATCGCAGTCGCAACTGCAAACTAAATATCGTGAGTTTTCCTGACAGCGGCGACAGGACGAGTGCGCAACGCGGTCGAGCAGGACGCCAGCAGCGAGGCGAGGGACAGACAGAAAATAGCCTCATAACCATTTGAAGCCATTCGAAGGCGCATAAAAGGATCACAACAATCGCCGAAATGAGCCATAATGAGCTCGTAAAAATTTTGCTACCTAATATACTCAGGAATCTTACGAGTATATTCAAACTTGGTTCGTTATGTGGCTAAGTTGTTGTTGCTGCCACTGTTGCTGTAACTGTTGTCGACATGCGGCTGCTGTTCCCTGTGTGCGAGCTCCAGTTCAGTGGATGCTGCTGCTCTAAATCGACGATTGTTGTTCTGGTGAGTCCCTGCTTGGGCGCCAGTTCGCTTTATAAATGTATTATCGGGTCATGAATGTCTTACATATTGATCATTAATAACAATTGAATAAACGGTTTTTAAAAATAGGTTAACTACTGATTAAATAACTATAGATAGAATACTCAAAATCACTTTAAAAGGTATTTAATATCTTATATTTGTTCGAAAGTGTATAAATATTTATTTTCATGAAACTTTTCAGAGACATATTATTGTATAATTTTAAAAATAAAATTTTAGCTCTCTTACTGAATTTTAAAGCGAGAGGCAATAATAAGAATCATATTAGAATTAGATTTCAAGAATTTCCATAAAATATTTATATTTTTCTTAACCCTTTTTAAACCATTTTTTTCCATAATTTGTTCTGCTACAAAATTAAAAATAATAAACTAAGATAAAAAAATATAAAATACACAATTATCTTATATTTGATTTGAATAAACCGCATCATATGTTTAATTTTATTCTTTCATTTTCTTTCTGTTAAAAAGCCCCAAAAATTATTTTAATTAATTTAATTTTTTTTATATATAGACTAATTAAATTTAATTAAAACTTATTGAATTGTTTACATTTAACAGATCTTTTCTAAGTTTAACAAAAATAAAGCTTTTAAGCGAATTTTATTGAAACAAACTCTGGATATTTTATTCGCTCTACATTTAAGTAGCTTAATACGCAATGATTAAAGTCTCACCTTGAAATGTTTATTTTTTGTATATTTTTGACATTTTAATCCATCTTAACTAAAGCTAAGCAATGTGAAGCCAGCGGGAGTCCACTTGAGTTGAGTTTTAGGACCCCATTTCAATAGCAATGCATCAAATTCTCTCGATTTGCGGCCCATAAAAATGTCGACGGCGGTTGCTTCAAAGCTAAATAGAGCAACGGTAAAAGGATTGACTTTGAAAACTGAACAATTGTTGGCATAAATCGGTGCAGCGGCGATAACAGCGCCCTTCAAAACAGCCAACAGGTGCCGAAGGGGCGCATCGAAAGCGCCAGCCAAAAATTCCGAATCCGAAACTCTTTATAGACAGACGCACACATAAACAAGAGCAATGCGATCCAGCGATCGAGTGTTTTGTACTTGCAGCATGTTTTTTTTTTATTTTGATTTTTTTTGTTGTAAATAAACCTCCGCACATTTGGCGTTTGATCTTGGGGTGGGTGTGGGTGTGTCGGCGGGCAGGAGGAGCGAGAGGTGGGGCTGCTTTTGCCTTTTGATGTTTTGTTTGCGTTGGCAGCGGCGTCAGCTGCCAAATTGCTGCTTTATTAGCTGCGTAAGTGGAAGGCACAGCACAGCAACAACATCAGCAACAACAACAACAACAACAACAACATGTAGAAGAACCCCACCCAGTCGCCAGACACAGATGCAGATACATTTAGTTGCAGATACAGATACGTACAAATAGACGTCTGTCGAGACAAGTGCGTTCGCTGTCTACTTCTATGAGCTGTACCAAATGGGCCTCTCGCTGTGTCGAATGCTCGGCCATCAGCGCCGGCGCTCGTTTTGAGCGATTATGGGCCAATTAAACGGTGGGTGGGAGTGGTAATTAAATTAGCTGTCTAATTGCCCCGCCACTCGGTCCCTAAGCTCCTGAATTAAAATGCCATCCATCATCAGCTGCAGTTGCAGTTGCGTTTACACCTGAGAGGTGGAGAGCATGAAATTCTCCCATGGAATACGATCTATCTGCCTCGCTTCCCCTTGATTTCTATATATGGCTATATCACACCATTTCAATCTGAGCGGTAACCCTCGTAAATTCTGTACTCGGCTACCGTTGATGGCAGGGCGGAGGGCAAATGGTAATCAGTTTGCTTTGTATGCAAATCTCGAGCTGATAAAAGAATACCAGAAGAATTGCTTAACAGAAAAACCATCATTCGGGTGTTCCCGACAAACAGATACCCTAACCCGAACTCCATGAAAGCGTGTAATAAAAGTCTTTATATCAAAGGAGCATATGTATACGACTTTATGAAGCATATGTATATTTTATGATTTGAAAATAAATATAAGAAGACACTTTTAAATTCATAATTTTGTCAAAAATAAACCGATTAACCTGATTTTAATAATGTTCTTCATCGTTTGATCTCTTTAGATTGAGCATTTACATTGAATTTATTGTTAAATATGTTTTTGTGTTTATTCACTTCTTATTTCTTTTGGAAAAAAGATTTGCGTTTCATTTAGAATCGCGATATTTTTATTTTTTATAGATTGCGGGTAAAAACACAATATAACTTAAAAAATGATACCAGCATTTTCTAAAATTTAGATATGTAAAGTTCCATATCTTTGTCAAAACTGAACAGATTTTCATAATGTTGGTCATTTTCATCATGGTTTTACCTCTATAAAAATTCTGTATTTCAATTTAATAGAATGTAAAAAATACTTAAGTGCCCCTAACAATCTTTAAAATATGAAAATTTAGCTTTAAAGCAATTACTATAGATTCTTAGCAGCTCTGTTTAAAACGATTAAATGTTCGAAAATGAAATGCAATCCACTCGAAAGCAAATCATTTTGTAAAGTATTTCCAGTATTCTCTCCGACACATAAAAAAGCAATCCAAAAACTAAAAAAGGAAAAGCGAGCCTGAAAAAGAACAACTTGTGCGCACTTCCGCTGTTGTTTCGTTTGGGCATAATGTACGCATGGATTAACCAATTACATTGCAATTTTAATTTTCAGGCGCGCGAAATTTTATTGCGAAATTGCTGGGCGCAAAAATGAAATCAGCGCCGCGGCGAATATGGAATGCATTGATAAGGAAATCCTGAGCGAGGCCTCCGAACAACACTGAAAAGGCAAAACAGACCCAAGAGAGAAAGAAAAAGAGAGAGAGAGAGAGGGGTCCAAAAAGAGAATGCAAATGGAGAATACGAATTGCGAAATGCAAGCCAACGGATTTAAGTTCTTTATTAACACTTAATAAATCATAGAGCAGCGGGCAGTCGCTGCTGAGTGGTGGAGGGGCGGAGGATGCCTCCACTGCCAGCTCGTCTCCAGCTGGCTTCGATTGACGCGGACGATGGGAAGTGGCGGACATAAAACTAGCGCCAATGCCGCAGCCAGCCAGCAGTTCCATGGCCAGTGCTGTAAATGTTTGTCCATTCATCCGTACATTCATTTGTCCAGCTGTCCGGCGTCTGTCCGGCTGTCCGGTTGTCCGGCGCTATCTGCCACACTGCGACAGTGTCAAGCATAAATCCTCATCATAATTCAAAGCATTGATCATTGCTGCTACCCGCACCACAGCAAAAAAAATGACAAATTGTTTGGCGCTCGATTGGCGCAGGAATTGGACGCCACATCGACGTCGCCAGATTGGAGCTGGTGCAGCCGCATGTGGCGCCTGCGTTTTGCACGTGCACTGCCTACTGCATGGCCACTTGCAACGTGCCACGTTGTTGCAGGGCAGCACAACAAAATACTCGTAAAATGCAGCGGCCCACAAAAGGTAGGCGAAAAAATTCCTGTTTCATTTATAAATGAAAGTTTATTATTGTTTTTGTTTTTATTGTTGTTGTTTTTGTTGTTGTTATTGTTGTGTGACAAGATAAGGTAAAAGTCGTAAAATTTTATTATGTATTTATGCATTAAACATTCTACATTATGAATTTAATACGGAATTATAAATATTTGCGGATTTAAACTTAACGCCGATTTGTGTGCGAATTCGAATTCCCCTCACAAAATAACCCAGTGTGGGGATTGGAGCTGAGGTACAAAATAGTGCTACCACATCACATATAAGCAATTTTTAGGCTTGAACATTAAATTCAGATCTAATAAATAAATTTAAGAGTTAATCATTTTAATGGGAGAACACGTAGAATTGAAGTTTTTTCAAGTTTTTTATTTTATTTTATATCGGACCATAAAAATCCTTTTTCAAATATTTGTGGAAATTAAAATAAATAAATATTTGTTAAAATTTTTTTTATTATATTTTTATTTTATAAATTCACATTTAAAGTACAAAATTAAAACGTCTACTCATATTAATTGAACACTTCAAAAATTAAAACTTTTTTTTAAAATTAATTGATGAGTTTGTTAACCTGCTTTTGTATGAAAACAGCTTAATGTTTCGCTTGACATATTAATTGAGAATGTTGTTCTTATGTTTTACAGTAAGCTAGTTTTACATGTAGCTTGAAAAAAAATATGTACATCTATCATATGTATGGATAGATTGAAGTTTAGCATTCCCCAGGTGCCGTTGGTTAAATGTAGCTGAAGCAGAAGCAGAAGCAGTTTTCTTTATTAAACTGTGAAAAATCAATAAGCTGAGGGGGCCAGCACGCACGGCCGGTCCGAGTGGAAGACCACGGCGAAGACGTTGACCAGGACAGGGACGCGGCTGGAGACGCGCCCGACGAACGAGACATACAAATTTTCCAATTAAGCAAAACACGTTTTCTAACGATTATTTTATGCAATCGAAACGAAGAAACGAAGCCAATTAAGACTATCAACGATTCGACGGCGAATGCGACTCTGCATCGCAAATAAATCGTGTGGGGCACGGCGAGGGGGCGGCCATCCATTTTGATGAATTAATGAATAAGTTGACGTGCCACCGACTGCCGCGCGATCGACTGTCAATGGATGTGCAACAATTGGGCGTGCATTCGTTAGGAGCTGCGAGTCGGAAAGTTAGAAGCCCGTTGCCACCAACGTTGCCAACCTTCATGAATCATGCGTGGGCGTGCGGCGAAACGGGGCGTGTTCGCCAGCAGACAGGAGCAGCCCATGTAATGTACAGTCGACCGTCACAGCTAACCGCCACGTGGCGGGTGCCTCACAGATTTCTTGACGAGCTGCATCGTTTAAAAAATATTTGCCAGAGATTGCATGCGAGCGATATGCGGCTCGAGCTTCGTTCAACAATTGTTGAGCGCTATTTTCCGTTTTTATGCCCGGCATTTCCACAATTCAAATTTGCACACAAAGTGGCAATTTGGCCCAAAACCGTTGCGAGCGCCTTTTATGGCGGAATCAGAGTTGCAGTCGAAGTTGGACTCCAGCTTATTTGCAGCTGTTACCAGTTAGGAGAGTGTGGATGGGTGAATATGGAGGGGGGTGGAGTGTGGGCTGCGGCTGGCAGCGCATAATTGAATTGAAGCGTTCTGCGCGTTTCTTCAAATGAACGTCAATTAAAAATGCATCATATACGCCCCCAGCGCCATTTCATAAACGCTGCCTTAATTTATGCTCTCAACTGCTGCCGCTGCTGCGCCGGTGAGCTGCTCGCTCCATCAACGCCATAAAGCCATAAAGCAAACCAGAAGCACAGCTAGAACTAGTACCAGTTTCAGTCGCAGTCTCAGTACCAGTCGTCAGTCGGAGCCAACTAAATGCCGCATGTTGCTCTTGTGGCAACTCAGTTGTTGCAGTTGCGAGATGATTGCCAGTTGGATTGATAGATGACTATCAAAGCCAAATGCCTGATTACCTATGGTGAATTTATTTAGATTGAATAAGCCAAACAAGCCAAAGACGGCTTCAACTGACAACAACAATTCAATTACAGTAGCCAACTATATTTATTTTTGTTAATAACAGGAATTTTTGTTTAACTTGAAGCTAGATATTTAAGCAGAGGCTGATAAACTTTCATAATTAATAAAAACCAACCGGTTCTTCAGTGGTCAAATTTAATTTTGCATCAATCGAAAATGATTATGTAATTTGTAGTCATTATTAACTATTATCTGAAAGTGTAACCAAGTGCACAAACTGAGCTTTTATACGTAAAATAATATATGTATATTTGAATATCCTTAACACACTTGGCAGTAGACACTGCTGTTCAAAAATACAGTTAAGTGTCGAAGTTTGGCGCTCATTGGTTTAATATCTTTAAAAATGTACAGATACTGCCACCTTTAAAATACAATTTATTTGTTGTTCTTGCTAAATCTACAATTAACTAAATTTAATTTGTTAAATAATACACGAAGAAAGAACCTAGTGGACATTACTGTTAACATACTAGAGTAGGGGATTAATTTAAATAAATTAAATAAATTACAAATAAAATTGTTTTCTTAGGTAATCATTTGAAGTTTTATTTTTATCCATTAGTGCAATGTAATACATTTATATTTCATATTTCATAGCTTTTTAATGCATAAATAATAAATATACTAAATACTATGGCTATAAATTTGTGAGTTCATAAATTTACAACAATTCTACCGAGGAATGCATCTCACTATTAACCATGGTAAAAGTATCTTAAGGTATGCTCTATTGATGAATAAATTCTCTGAGCTTGGCTGTCATTGAAGTGTCTTAATTAGAAAGTTTTCAAGTGCTTGCAACGATAGAGGGGTAGCAAGTGCCGAGACACGGAATTACCCCTTGGGCCAACGCGCCCAACCCCCTGTTTGTTGGCCAGGGGCTGTGGGGGGTGTGGCCTGGGCTGGCTGCAGTCATCATCATCGGCGCCTTGGCGTGTTTGTGTGCAAAGCAGTCATAAAAATTACAATAAACAATCATCATCGCGATCCGTTTACACCCACTTTGCACGTTTTCGCAAGCGCCGGCCATGGAAAGTGAAAAAGGATTTCAGTTTGTTCCACTTCCCATTTGGCTTACAGCACAGTGGCTATAACGACGCCGATGCCAGGTAACGGTGGGCGGACACGGCTAACCAGCTGGCTAACAAGTAGGCAAAACCGTGAGCTATCGCAGTCAACGAAAAATGCTCAATTAGCCGGGCTAAAGGACACCCCGCCATTTGGCTGGATTTGATGAGAGCAGGCGAACGAGGCGAATGCAAATGCTGCCAATTGCTTGATGAACAAGAGTCAAGGGTTCAGGATTTCGTAGGTAAGACGTAGGACTGTAACGAATGTCTTCATTTCAAGTCCAGCTGTTGCTCTCCGCTCTACCTCACCCTCTCACCCTCTCGCTGTGCCTATTCAGCCAGCGGCGGCTCTTTTGTCTGCCCATTGCCGTTTTGCATAAGGAGGCGGTTAGTTGGCCTTGTTTCACCTTTCTGCTTGGTGTTTGGACGGAAAATCCAATTGATTCTTGACCTCGTAATGAGCCGTTTGCGGCTGCGCCGGCACTGTTGAACCACTTTGTGGTTTTGTGGGATTAAGTCATCATCTTCGCGGCTTTTTGAGAACAGCCGAACTGTGTTTGCTTTTATTGTGGTCATTGCAAAGGTGAGGCGATTAAATTGCATTTGCATTTTAAACAGCTTCGAGTTGAGTTTAACGGTCAAAATGCTTAAAGAGCAAAAAACTTAATCCAGAATAATTTTGAAAAGAAATTATGTTTACAAATAATACTTTATGAATGATTTAAATAAATAAATAAAATACACTACAATATTTTATATGTGTATTTATAATAATTCTCCTTTAAGCAGAATTGTGGTTTTCAATTTTAATAAATATATAAAAGTGCTACTTATATATTTTATAGATGTGCATATTTAAGATTTTCAAAAATTTTAATCTATTTAACAAAAACAAAAATGTATTGAATTATTTAACTGAATTATATGGTTTGGATTTATATACGCTTAGATTTTTATATATTATTTTCAAATCAATTAAATGGATTGATAAATTATATTCCATTTAAAAAAATACTGAAAGCAAATCCTCAACGACAACCTGTTGTTGTGTCACCCGTTGGCTGCTCGTATTCTCGGCGTATTCGAAATGAAACCATTTAAATTGTCGTAAAAATGAATTTTATTAGGTTTGCCCACTTTGTGTGGTCGTAAAAAGAAGAACCGGCAGCCGACAATTAAATGCCAAGCAGAATAGAACAAGCCGAAATGGCATTTTAACAACTAAATAAACAAATTGCGGTTAATACCAGCGGCAGGCCTAAATTTTATAGCCGCTTTTACGACTTGACGCCACTTGAGCAAATGCTCGCTTCCGAGCTCGCTCTCCGCTCAACAATCACTCAAAGCGGCAAACGATCCTTCAGCATCCTGAGCAGGGGTTTGAGTGTACTGAGAACTGAGATTGAGCCTGAACCTGAACCTGATCCTGGTATTTGAGTGCAGTTGTGGGTCGTGCGTTCATTTGCTTTTGCACTCGAGCGAATGGCGGCTGAGTGCGTGCTGTTGAGTTCAGTTGACAGCGGCGTTGGGTTTTTACGACTTTTTTACGATCTGTTAGTGTGACATGATGACAATCAATATAAAAGACATAAAACCTAAGTTCCGTGACGTATGCCATAATTATTGTGATACCCCTCAACTGAGCGGAGGCTGCGATTGTGATTGCTTGTATCCATCAGATACTTTTTTGTTACTCATAGACATCGTTACTTTTATGAGGTGGCTCGGATGTTGCCGCCGTTAGTTTGATGTTGATGATGTTTGAGGAAACGGTGGTAAAATTTTATTCGAATGCATTTGCTTCTCCCGCTGCCCACGTCGGCTGCATATGGACTTTTTATGGCATTTTAACGATTTGTTTTGACTGCGGATTTGGCCAGCATCTTGATGAGCTATGCGTACAATTCCACAGCTCGTTGCCGTCTTGATTTACAGCCTGGAAATAGCTGCTAATTCTCTGCAATAAAAAATTAACAAAATAAGTTAGTAATCTCTGCAAGTGACAGGCCATCAAACAAAACTATGCTGAGTTGAAGTTCTAGATTAGTAAATAATTAACATGAGATATATTCATTTTATACATATATATACAACAATGCTCGTATTTCATGAATATCGTTTTAAATAATCGAATGCTTGCTTTGCGCTTGTCCGGGTTCAGTTTTCAAGATGGCAGTTCTTTGAGCTCGAATCGCTTGAATCGCTTGAATTAAAACATATGTGGAACGCCTGCACTTGGACCCTGTTTCGGGTACGGGTTCGAGCTGTTCGAGCAGGCTGCGTTTTGAGTGCCAGCACAATATGCGGTCACATTAAATCATCTGCTTGTAGTATATCATGTCGGCTCTGAAATGGAGAAAGAGTAGGAGGCACATGCACAAGTACAGGCCTGACAAAAATACATATGCATCTATATGCCTATATGAACATATGTACCCGCAAATGAAGTCATCTTCATCGTCGTCCAATGAGAGCAATAAATGCGATGCGCATTTGGCTCTGACGCACACTACAAAATATATTCTAATTAAGCAGTGCAGCTTGAGAATTTTAATTATTGCTGAGCTCAATTCTCACTGGTTGTATATGCGAGAAATCATTTTGATTGAAATTTTTTTTAAAGAATTTATTTGCAACTGATTAACACATTTTGCTTTCAATAAAAACAAATTAATAAATACAAAATTAAATGAACTAAATATTATTCAAATTTTATTTGAATTTTCCAATATAATTAGGAAAATTTAAAAATTATTTTGTTAAATAACTAACACAAATTATTATTGCATAAAATGTAATAATATTTTACAACTCAATTCTGATTTATTTCAAAATCAAATATTCACCTTTTACAAGATTTGCACTCTCAAAAAAGAAGACCAGAAACAATCGCAAACAAATTGCCGACAGCAACACAAATACAGAAAAAAATGTTACATTTTTGTTGGGTTTGTATTTTGGAAAATAAATCAAAATCGTTCATATTTGGCAATGCGTAAACCGTCAGGATCTGTGGATAAGAAGAGAACAACATGAGCATGAATGCGGCCCAAATCATGTGAGGCAAAAGAGAAAGTTGTTGGCCTTTTGTTTTGGCATTTGCCAGTTTTTGGTTTTGTTATCAGATGCTCGAGGGCGCGATCACCGCAGCATCAGCAGCAACCTCAGCCCCGTGACAGACCCAAGCCCAATCCCAGTTCCAATCACAGTTGCGCATTATCCACAGAGAAACACCACCAGTAACGGGACTACGGTGGTGTAACAGGCAATTCGGCAATTTTACAGGCATTTACAATTCCACCGTGTAACGAGCGAGGATCAGACGAGACCAGGCGATCGTCGCATTTTGGGCAACTGAAACATATTTTTATGATTTATTACCACGCCGGCAATAATCGAACGGCCGTCGAGGACAATGCGTGTGTCCTTTATGAGAGTCAGAGATATGGCTGGGCCACGGACTAAATAACAAGCCTCAAACAGGGAGTCAAAACAAATCTTGCTGGCTCTAAGGTCAGCTAAAAAGTCTTTCGCCTTGAGCATTTTTTATGCTCCTAACTTCGAGGACATGTTAAAAGGCAGCTTCATATTATTTTTAGTGTTTTATGTAGTTCGGTTTGTTTCCATTTTGTGTTTTTCTTTTTTATGACACATTTTTATGATTTATAAATTGGTTTGGTTTCGATCGTTTTATTGTTGTTTCCTTTGGAAACGCGGCCTTCAGAACGCTGGGAGGGCCTGCTCTTAAAAACGTTTAGCAGCCCAACTTGGCATTAAGATCGGCCTTAATAGGCTTTGTTTAAAATGGTTTTCATGAAATTGGGCGTTATGATGTGACTTTAAAGAAAATTGTAATTAGGCTATTGTCAGAAAATACAGAAAAGGTAATAAGCTGATGAAAACTGAAAACTTAACTAAAGGCAATTGAAATAATTATGAGGTAATTTCGAAAAAACCGATGTAGGTATCTAGAAACATTCTGTGAGGAATATTTTCAAATCGTTTAAAAAAGCTAATGAAAACTGAAAAATTAACTAAAGGCAAATGAAATAGTTGTTAGGTAGCAGCGAAATAAAACATAGCAAAGAAAACGAATAAACTAAAGAAAGGAAACAAATAAAATAAAACTTTATTTAAAACACAAAGTAAAGGTTAAATAAGAAAAGCAAAAAGGCAAAACCAATTTCAAAATTGTAATGTTCTCATTTCAACTGTTCTAGCCTTTGTTAATACAACAAACATTTCATAATTATAATTAATACAAAAATTCTTAAATATATATATTTTTTTTTTCCAACTTTAGTAACTTGATAATTTTAAGCGTTAACTGTGAAGCGCATACTTAAAACGTTCTAACAATTATGAAGTAGACATGTCGACATGGCGTCTGTTTGCTGGAAATCTCTAGTGTTTACATTGCGAAAACAATTGAAATCATAACAATAAAATCAAATTCGAAATTTGTGAGTACGCGAATGGGCCACTGCAACGGGCAACATGGCAACTTGGCAATGGCCAACAAACGGCAACCAGTTGCGTCAGGAGAATGAACCTAAATGAGAGAGAGAGAGAGAGAGAGAGAGAGAGAGAGAGGGAAAGAGAGAAAATGAGAGTTGAGAAAATGCACAAGGCAAAAGTATAAAGGTAAATGGGTGAAATGCTTAAGAAAATCAACTCAACGAGCAGCCAGCATTGGCAGAACAACATAGCAGCAATTCGAGTGCGGCAACTGCGGCAAAGACAGTGCAAACGAAATGGCCATAAACCTAAGCCAAACGGCTGGGTAGGGGTTCAGGGGGGGAGGGTTGTGGGGAGACACCAGCGAACTGGCAGACCCAACCAACCAGTTCGACAACGCGAACTCCGAACTTAATCGAAACATCAAAGGAGTCCACGAAGAAAGCCAGCAACAGTTCGGGGCTGGCAAGCAAGCAACAACATCAGCCAGAAACTTATTAAAAACAACAAGTGCAGCGCAGCTTGGGAGCAACCAGCTTGTGGGAGCCACCGGCGGGGCAGTGGGTGCAGCGGGTGCAGTGGCGTCGAGCTGTTTGTGCAGTGGCAGCACGTTCCAGTGCCCATTCGAAGTCCCCTTCGCAGTCGCAGTCGCAGTCGCAGTCGGACATCGCTGCACTGAGCGAAACGAGAATATCAGTTAATGCCAGCTGAGAATCAACAGCAGCACTCAAAATGGGCACTTTCGGTCGCAATAACCACGACATTTACGATTATTTTACGGCCACTAAAAATCAAAAGTGTAATTTACGGAACCAAAGCAAAACGAACTGAGACACGGAACAGCGACAAAACACAATACGAACGAGAGATTGAAACCTGTGTGAGAGAGAGATAGAGAGAGAGAGAGAGAGAGAGAGAGAGGGAGGCGGAGGCAGGAATCTCGCTAGAAACTGTATCAATGCAGCTTTGATGGTTATGCGAATGTTCCGAGCTGTCCTGGCTGCGGGTGTTTTTGGGCGAAGCTAGCCAAAATGAAGGCAGATTGTGTTAACTATGGTAACAAACTGATGATAGAAATGCAGCAGATGCCAATCAAATATTTAATATACAATCATAGTCGACATATCTATGAGTAATCATTATTATTACCAAACTGCTAATCTAAGTTTTATTTTTAAAAGTGAATAAGAAGCTTTCGGCTAAGAAAAACATTAAATTAGCCTAGAATTTGAACACAGATTATCTTCTAGTGATTACTACAGCATTAGTTATAATATTCGAAACATGCACGGAGCATGAAATCATTAATGTTTTTATGATATTCAGCGATGCAAACTATATTAATTATAAAATTAACTATGTTAATTATAAATTAACATAAGTATAAATCGCTCATTGACTTGTTATAGTTCTCAAGAAGTTCAATCTTTGAAAAAGGTTTTTTTAGTGCAATAAACCAATAATTTAAAGTTGAAAAATGTTTTTTATTTTTAAATTGTTTTATAGAAATTTTTCAACGTGCTAAAGGCTCCATAAATTAAATATATAAAGGGCACAAATTGATGAAAAAATAATCATATTCATAATTATTGTAGCTTTTCTATAGTAATGTATAATTTATATAAATAATAATATGATATGGTACACAAATTATTTATATACATTATATTTTTTTCAGCCATGGTGCTGCAACAGCTATGGCAGAGCGGGAGGGTGGCACATTGACCAGAAAACCAGTTAAGTCGGCGTTGGCCGTGGCTGAGGTTGTGGCTCTTTCCTTCTGCATCGCCATGTCGTGCTCCTCGCGTGCAGCGCATTTTGTGGACAGCGCCGGCAGCCAAATGAAATAAAAACAAAAATGAAAAGCTGGATTGCAAGTATATAGCAAGTGAAGCGCGAATGGCTGGAGAGGTCTCAGTCTCAGTCTCAGTTTAAGTTTTAGTTAACGTATTCGGTTTTGCCTTTCTTGCACTTGTTGGACACGGGCCCATGTGCATCCAGCATCCAGCATCGAGGTCTTCCATCGCCCACCTCACCTGACTGCGATTGGACTGCCCCATCAAACTGTAACTGCAACGCGTTGAAAGATGATTTTCATGTTTTTCCGCGTTGTCCCGTTCCGACTCAATGGACGCGCGGCTCGTAACGATGCCCGATGCAATCTTGTTGTCTTAACCGCGTTTACTGACATCTTGATGCCTCGATTGCTTCGATGGCTTCGATTGCTCCGATTTTGAATGAAGTGCCCCGCGTTGCATCACCCGCTCTTCAGTTTTATGCGCAATTTCCAATATTGTGACAAGCGGGCGAAATTGAATTGAAATCTTTGATTGGCAACATGCTGTACAGTCTCTGCCCCTTAACAAGATGTTGGCTTAACGGTGCTTCTTTTTATTAGCTCATCGGCAGTCAAATCAATTTAAATTTAGCTACTTTACTTGGCTTCTGCAAGCTGACCGTTACCAGTTTTAAATGATTGCTTTTAAACTTGTAAGAAACGGGAAAAAAAAACAGAATTTAACGTAATAAAAACCTTGATATTTTTTATTTTTGCTTGTAAGGGTCAACCTTGACAATTTTTATAAGAATATTTAAAAATTAGTCTATAATAATTCAGCCCTTACAGATTGTTCATATGTGAATAATTATACAGAAAATATATAATTATAATTATACAGAAAATATATATATTAATATTAAGCAGGATAGAGAACCCACAAAAGATACAGTAAGCTACATAAAACTTTAACTGTGGGTGTGCCGAAGTTTAAGTACCTTTTCGATCTTATATGGAATACTAGATACAGCCAAAAAAGATATGGATTTCCTTAAGAACTTCATAAAAGTAAGGAAATTCTTATAATGTACTCGCTAACATGATTTTTCATAAGTTTTAATGAACATTTTTCAAATTAGGTTTTTTGCTTAAATACCTGGAATTGAAACCAATTGTATAAAGAGATTTTTAGTTCTTTGGATATTATATTGGGATACGCTCAACACATGTAAAAAGTTAAATTGCTGTTAGTTTACAGAGCAACTTTAAAGGAGTAGCAATGGCTCTAAAACCGCTTAAGCAATGACTTCAAAACCAACAGTGACAACGGCGCATAACGACCAATAGATGGCGCATGCAATATGCTGCTGCCATCTATTGCATAATAGCTGCAGCTGTTGAATATTACAAATGGAGCGGGAAGAAGCATGAACTGGGAGAACGGGAAGAAGAATGAACTGCGAATTGTTCAATCCAATTGTGTATTTTTATCCATATGAAAATTTTTTTTTTTATAGCGCTTATTTTTTGTATATGTATATTGATTATATTTTATTATATTAATTATGTTTTTTAAATTATTAAGTTTTTATTTAATATTGCTTTTGCTTTTTTTCACTTTTTGTAAAAAAAATTATGTGTATTGTTCACTTTTGGATTTTTTTTTAATATTGATTTAAATAAATGTTATTAATTATTTTCTTTTTAGGATTTGTTTATTTTTTTATATTTATTTTTATATCTTTCTAGTTTATTATTCAATTGTTTGTTTTATTGAGGTTATTATTCGTGCTTTTTCCGCTCCACCTTATTTGTCCGTCCGTTCGTCCGTCCGTATTTAAAGCAACAAAATGCTTGTATGGCCTCCACCACTGAATTTGGACGACGTCTGCGCCGCTGCGAGTCTCAACAGAAAATGTTTGGTGGTTGAACAGCTCAGAAAAAACTCAACAACATTTCATCAAAACGGGTTCGGGTAGGGGTGCACTGAGCGAAAGTGGTCGAACTGCTTATTTCAAAATTATTTCTTAATAAAATATAAACAAATGTGAAAAGTCCGTAAATGTAATATACATAATTTCAATTTGTGGTGCAATTATAGAATTTATAAAAGTTTTGTTTATCTATTAATTATTCTTCATATATTGCTTAGTCATTTTTCGCAGTGTATGACTAGGGGCAGAGCCAGCGCCAGACAAAATGGGCTTGGTCTGTGCATTTGAGTGAGAGGATTTCTGCTGCTCACATTTAGCTCCGTCTCAGTCTCCATTTGCATCTCTGTCTTTCACTTAGCTTGTGCTGGGTTTTCTTTTATTTTATTTTATTTTATTTTTTTTTGATTCTCTATACTTCTCTATATTTAGCAGTTGCTTCTTCTATCTTAAATCGTATTTCTATAGCTTTTCGACGTTTGAATTAACTTAATTGATTTCTAACACGGCTCGTGAATGCAACAGCTTGGATTTGTTTTGGGATGAACTATGAAACTCTTATTTATGGCAACTATATAAAAGAAAGAAAATGTAATAACAAAGTCCATGAAATTTGCTATTAGGTTGAGTTTTTTGAATTGTATACTTTATTCCAACATTAAAAAAATATATTTGTGTACTTTTAACAATGAAATATATTAACATTAAATAATAAATAAACAATAAATTTTAATATATTTAAAGCAATTTATATTGTCATTTCAGAAGTTAGGATTCATTTAAGCAAAAATATATTATTTCAAATATATAATATTTTATTTTTTTAATTTATTCATATATGAAAAATGAGTGAAAAGCAAAATTTAACAAAATAAAACAGACTTATTCATTTATATAACAATTTAATTAATTTACTTGTTATAACAATTTTTTTTCTATAAGAAACTATTCATATATTAAAAACAAAAAATCAGGTAACATCTTACTCTAATTGAATTCTTCTATTATTCTCTGCAATTCGTTCCAATGAAAATAGTATAAAGCAAATACAATTTGCGTGCTCTTGGCTGAATGGCAGCTGACATTCGGATTTGCCCAACCCGTCTGAGGTCCTGACACACATAACCGGGTGTATGTATATGTACATATATGATTCGTGTTTGTTTGCGTTGCAGTGGCACTTTTGGGTTTGTCGCACAACTTAATTAAATTCATAGGGCAGCTCGCAGCTTTGCTGAAAAGTGAATGCATGTGGACACGCCCCAGGGGGATGCCAGGGGTGGGCAGAGGGGAGGTGGAGTTAAGGATATATGTATGTTCTGTGCCATTATCGTGTTAGCTTGAAATTCCAGTTAAGCAGAGAAAAACGTTTTATTTGAATATAATTCAGAGTGTTTCTAATTTCTAGATGAATTATTGAATGCCCAGAGAAACCTTTGGGGGTCTTCAAAATGAAGTCGTCAGCAATGGTCCGTGGATTAATTGAATTTCACGCTAGATGAAATGAAGTGCGCAGAGTGAACCCGACCTTGCCACCGGAGCAGCCATCATCACAATGGACCCAGAGAGACCGAGACGAAACCCCAGTTATATTCAAGGAATTTTCGCCGCTGGATGAATTAAATTTCTGTACACATTTTTATTTATTTCTATATCATGTATGCACCACAAAACGGCTCAAGACAATGGACAACTGCTCTCAGATAGCAATGGAAAAAACAAAAATGGAATAGAAGAACAAGCAATGGGAATGGGAATGGGAACGGGAATGTGAACTGAAATTGTTAAGTACAAAGCGCACCCCAGGAGCGTCTTCGTCTGCCCCTGCGTCGTGATGATTATGGCGTTGCCGAGGCCCGGGGTAAAAAAAAGGGCAGATAAGTTATTGTAACATGCGAGCAACCCCTGCAAAGGCCTAGGCCTGTAAAAATAGGACAAGTTCACACATACAAATACACACACATTCACACACACATAGTGTGGAGGGTGCGCCGTTAAAATGAGTTACGAGTTCTGCCATTTTAAATTAAAATAGCAGGCAGCATCCATTGCGGCAAGCAAGATGGAAATAGCAAAAAAGAAGAAGAAGAAAAAAGGTCAAAGTCCATTTCCACCCTGAGTTTGTCTACAAAATGGTCATGTTGACAGAAGTAAATCTTTTGAATTATCGCATTAGAATGCCACATTCTCATGGATAAATTTCCTGCCCGCTGCCCAATGAAGCCATGCCATAAATAATGCCAATGTCACTTGGGTATTATAAAGGATTTTCGGTCTGCCATCGAACGCATTTATATTGTTGATTCAAGCATTCTTACCCGAAATAATACACTCCACAAATGCTAGAGAACAACGAGATTTTTATATACATTTTCTTTTAAACTAACACGTATTCACTAACTGGAGAGAACGCAACTAATTAAAACGTTGTTGTTACTGCAATACTGTTATAGTAAATATATCTTCAGGGGCAACGAGATATTCAAATTTGCGTGTTAGCACACGCAGATAGCACAGCTTGTTGGTCGGATCCAGATCCCTGATGGCGCTCTGCACGAGCCCCACCAGAATGCCGTTCATGTGCTTCACAATGCCCTGGGCAGTGGTGTTGTCGAATGAAGTGGCCGCCACAATGCCAGTGGTGTTATCGGAGACCACATAGCCCAAGGTGTTCTCGGCTGTAATCCGCTCCGTATTGGCAGCGTTTTTGTGGATCACGTCCTCCAGCAAGCGATTCATTGCAGTCTGGATTATTCACTGGATTTTGGATCTGAATTTGTTGTTTTTGATCAAAACTCGTTTCTATGTTAATATAAAGATTCTTATGTTTTCGATGTGGGTTTTAAAAGTAGACTGCCATCAGTAAATTTAATGTATTAAAGCTAGGAGGGTTTTTGAAAGGGTTGCTTGGTTATAATATTAAATATATAATTCTTAAATTCAAATTCAGGTACTTTTACCAAATCTACGTCTTCTTAACGAAGCCAATGTTTTATGCAATTCAATGTTTTATTTTCTTAAATAAGAAACGATTGCATTGCAATTAATAAATTATCTCTTGTTATCTCACAAGTATTTTTTCAAAAATTCCATTTATATATCTTGAGTTTTATTATGCATAAATGCCATTGAACTTGTCTGGGCTGCTCGGAGGTCAGTTCAAATTACTCCACAGAATTGACATCAACGTTGGAGCGCAGCGGCTCAAGTGGTCGCGTGGCTGCCTTTTCTGAGACCTCGCCTTCCCCCATCCCCATCAATATGTTTGGGTTGCCCACAGTCCGCCTCATCAAGCGGTTCTCATTTCATTTTTATGCGCATTTAATGGCGTCTGTTATTGACTTTTAACGAGATTTCCACTTCAGCCCGCCCTGTCGACTCCATTGCGCTTTTCAATGTACGTTTATTTTTAGACGATCTCCCTGTTTCCATCTCTCATCCCGCTCATGAGTAGCTAATTGAGTTTTTGACTTTGAACCGCATTTCTCTGTTGAGAAATTAGCCCAGGTCAATGACTTGCCACGAGGCGGCGCTAATTGCGACTAGCTTAAAGTAATCCGCAAGCCGCCAACATAAATCAAACGCTTCAACTCGCAAATAGTCATATTTAGTTAGTTCTCGGTCTAAGCCGAGAGCCAATGCTCATCTGTATTCAGGGTTCTGCACAGTTAGCCGGCCAAGTGCTTGTCGGACAAGCCCGGCGAGTGCATATGCAGGTCCCAAACCCAAAATGGCCACTTGAGCACCCACAACGACCATAAAACACTTTTGGACATGTTGTTGTGCCAACAACAACAACAACAACAACAGCAACAGCAACAGCAACTATAGAGCTGTGTTTTTCTCAGTGTTGGTCAATAAAATGTGCATAAATTTTGGTGCCAACTGAAACTGGACCGGGGAGTTGGCCCCATCGGGCCTGGGTTTGGTGGAGCCACTCATTTAACGGCCGGCAGCCAGGACCGAACCTGTTCCAAGCCTATCAAATGTGAACCATGGACAAATTACAATTCAAATTGTTTAAAAATATCTATTTCATTTATATATATGTTGAATAAAATATCAAACTAAATTGACGAAGTATGTTCTTGACTGGAGAGCAAAACAAAATTCAATTTAATATGCATTCATTTACATTTAACACTCAAGTTTCTTTACTGTTTAATATGCAAGAACTTAACAAACAATCTGTATTTAATAAATTAATTAATCACAGCTTATTGTCTTTTGATTATCATAAATATTTTAAAATCCTCTTTTATCTATGAAAATGATCAGGTTTGCAAAAATTGTTAATGGAAATAGAAGCCCAAATGAGTATACAATAAATTAACAAACTAATTTAAATTTAGCATAATAGTTTATACTTATAACCCTCTTACTTTTATGTGTGATAATAAATTTTAAAAAATTTGTGTTTGACTTCATCGTATATTAATTATATTATTATGTATAGTTAATTTAAAAGAGGGTTTCCAATTTGTCTTTGATTATATTGACATGATATATTATATATATTATATTACATATTTTTTATATTTTTGTATTTAATATATCAGAGTTCAATCTTTTTGTTGTTAATTCATTTATTCACTGGAAAAATCGAAGCTTTTTCTAAACAGCGATAATTTTGAATTATTTTAACTGTTTGCATTTTTGTTGAATTAACCAATCCCATTGTACTTTGGGCTGCGTAGGCTGGCATTTTGGGCCACTGTTGACCCGCTGGGGAATGATAAATGGCCGCCAAATGCAAAACGGCAGATTTGTATGCCGTTGTGCGACGCTTTGGATTTGGTTAGTTGAGCCGAGCAAAATGAATTGTGTTTTGGGTAAGGAATTTGTGTTGCAGCACGAGTATAACAGCCATTTGAAACTATGCAAAATGCGAGCTCATAAATTTGCCAGAAATGCAACAACAGCATTTCTGTTCATGGTAATGGCTTATCTGTGTAGCATGAAGCCTGATGTTGTGGAAACCCGAAATAGTTTAACATTATGCGGAGCTAATAAATCATTTAACTATATCGATATCAACTCTTAACATATTCGGCAGAAAGCGATAATTCAAAAGGTCCATAAATACATACATCACAATTAAAAACGCACCCCGCATGAAATTCTTTTGTTAATTAACCAACAACCAACAGACACGACTCTAAAATTGAATTAAGATTCACGTTAAAGTCGCTTTTCCCGTGGGCCGCAGCACTTTCCCTATTACATTTACCGTTTGCAGAATATGCAAATGAGCCTTTGTGTGTTTTATGCCGCCCGAGCCAAAGTCGAGACTGGTTGGGACGACGGCCTGAGCCCGGTCAACGCCCAGCGGTCAGCCCGGGTCCGCACTTCACCTACATTTGTATTTGTATCTGGTTCTACTCTTTTTTTATTTTTGTGTTCTGCATTTTGTTTCGTTTCTTTGGGCTCAGCACAAGAGCAACATGCCACACATGGCAGAAATTGGATGGCACGTCCGCTCTACCCGTTTTTTAGGCCGAATTTCCCAAATATCCTTTGCCTTAGTTACCCCACAGGCACACTGACATACATCCAAGCTGTGCCAGTTTTGGGCTCAACTCCACATATCATCAACGCACTCGACGCAGTCCAGTTTTATTATAAAAACACACACACATTTACACAGCATTATATGAAAACAAGGACTCATAAATAATAAGCTACATTCATATTTATTCATATGTGGACAGGCACTCACCTAAACGCATTTGGAATTTTAAATGCTCATATGTTGTAAATTTGTTCAACTGCCACTTAGTCCAGGACGGAAATCTAATTACATTCGTTAGTCAGATACATTTGTGCATTCTACAAATAGAAAATGGAAAAAAATTTAAAATATAAAAAAAAAAAATAAAATATTAAATAAAACTATAAGGAGATAATAATTTGCAAATATTATTCAACAAATACTATGGGATGTCGCTATCAAAATTAACTTTTTGTTTTTAAGATAAAACAAGTATTAAAACCATGTTAAAAGATATGCAGGGATAATTTATACGTACATTTATCAACAAAAACAGAAATTTCGAAAAATATTTTTCATTTTATTCAATTGTAGCTCCTTTTCCACATCATAAATTTTTATTATTTGGCGAAAAGTTTCTGCCTAATAAATAATAACACAGTTAATATCCTTAAGCATTTTTATTTTTTAACAAAAACATTATCATTTAATATTATTTAAAAAAGTAAAAAATGGTTCTTTAATTCGGTTATTACTCATAATTGATACCATTCTTCTGCTGAATTTATTGGGTAATTTTTTATTTATAATTAATTTCATGATTTCCTCCATTTTACCGTCGTAAAAATAAAATACTCAACGCTACATGCATAAAAAAGCCCTCATGAAATAATTAATGCGTAATAAGTACCCTTATAAAAATAAAATATATTAATAATAAAATATAAGGTTGTGTTTTCCACATCCATCTACAAATTATATGTTTCTCATTTGAAAGGCTTCTCTAATATATAGTGGAGTATACAAAATGTAATACATTTTACGTTATCAATGTATTTTCTTATTTTATTTTATGTAAGTCTCATGTTGTTTTTTTTTTTTTGTAGACGTTTAAGTTTACACATTATTTGACTATCGAACTTTTCAAGTTTTCATCTTCTCACGCATTATTTCACACAATAAAAATGGATTATTTATTCAGTTGGTGATTTGCTGCAAATTTCTGGCAATTAAATATCATGTGAATGGCTACAATATTCAAACTTGAGAAGTAGATTTCGATTCAAATGCGATTATCATTAGTTAAATGTGTGTTTCTAAATTGTTATGCGCACCTGGGCGGTATTTGTCTGTTGGCCATTAGCACATAATTTTAACACTTTATTGACAAATTTAGCATGAATCGTGAATAAAGTCGATTGAAGACAATAAAAACTGTGAAATTATTGCAACTGCCTGGCGAAAATACCAATTGACAAATGGATTATTTGTTGTGTAGATTTATTTATTTTATTGACCTCTAAATATCAACTAATTTTAGGAGATTATCTGAAAGACATGTAATTTCGTATGCAAATGCTTGTGGGCGCTGATTCATAAAGCGCCACGCCCACTCTGGTTTTAGAGTCGTCACGTTAAGTGTGGCCGGTACAGATTTGGCCTCAAGGCGTAAAACTGCGCGTTTAAATAAATCTTTGAAATTAAATTAAGCAAAGCAAGTTGATGCGACTCGTTTCGCGCATGCCAAATAGCTGCAAAATAAACACGGCATAAATTAAAATTTTTTAGGCAAGAATTCTTGATAAAATCTTCGAAATATTTTTCTTTTTTTTAGCATGAATTTAAAAAAAACTGCATAATCAAACGTATTTCAATTTTATTTGCCAGAAGGTGAGAGATCTTTTTACGCGTGGCTTTTTTGTTGTTGTGTGTAAACACAAAGACGACTTACAAAACAAAGGCTGGCACAAAGGGAACACAAAATGGAAAAAAGAGACGTATTCAAAAGATAAATTTCTTAATTTAAATTCAGACCCCAACGCTGAGTTGCCAACGAGTCGAGTTTTTGGGGTTTTGCCGACGCAGCCCCTCCTCAAAACAGCAACAATACTGAAGGGGATAGAGCGTGGAGAAAAGGGGAAAGAGAAAAGAAGAAATGGTTTTCATTTCCGTTACAAATGTTTTCAATTTGGTTGGAGATGAACATACAGCAAAAAAAAAAAAATGAAACCCGAAATTCAATTTTCAAACGTTTTATTTCGACAACATTTTGATTTAGTCGCACAGTTTTTGTTTTGTGTGCGTCTCTCGTTTTGAATATTTTACGCATTTGGCTTTCGATTTTCTCGCTTTTCGTTTCGTTGTTGTAACTATAAAATATTTATTATTTAAATTTGACTCTCGCATGGCACCTAAATCATGCGACAGGCTCATTCATGCGATACACTCGGTAACAAACACTCCTACAAGATACAAACACACATGCAGATACAGATACATATATGCGTTAGCTGTAGTTCCATGTGCTTCTTCTTTTTCAGTATGTTTTTTTTATCGTCTCATGATTTAGATGCAGTCATAAATTAAATTTTAAGCTTTTTGGGTATTTCATTTCGTTCCATTTGAGTGCTCGGCTAACTCTCGCTTGGAACTGGCTGCGGCTCCACAGCCGCCCCTGGTTCGGGTTTCGGGCCAAGATAAACACTTGACAACGTGCTAAGGCCAACAACTGGCAACACGATAAGCGCATAAATAAAACCCCAGTAATAAATTCAGCGTCACTTCTGACACTACCAAAGCCGCAATGCCGTCGCCATCGCCCCAGGCGAACTCCACAACTGACTCTTGGCTGCGGCGCAATGGCCCCTCGACCAATCCAAACCACTGCACGAGATGTCAACTCGATCAGCGGCCAAGGGTCATAAATGCATCAAGTGGACTGTACTTGGCTTTTACAACAGACATTTAAAACGTCAAATGCATCATATTTTGATATACCAATGTTTATTTTAGTTTGGATATCTTGCATTGTAGTTGTCTGAAACGTTGCAGTTAATTTTGATGAAGACTAATGCATATTTATGTTATAAGTCTCCCTCATAGAAAATAATAATAAAAACAAGAGTAGGGAGTTTAAATATATTTTCGGTGAACAAGAACATTTATTTTAATCAGTATTATTTTAAGAGAAAATGAACAGAGTAGATTATAAATTAAAACTTTATATATTATTTACCAAAATTGCCGAAAGCTGAGCCTCAACAAAGAAATCATTCCCAAGGCTCATTAGTTATTTTTAATTACTCGCAATCGCTGGAGAATTTTCCATTTTATGTGCAGCTAATGACCACAAGGAATCTGTCAGCTGGTCAACTGGTCAGCTGCTGTCCAACTGCTGCCAGTGTTCACAATGTTCCGTAATTGCCTGGCAGGACACACAAAAATTATGACGTGTCTGTGACGAGGGCAACAAAAGACCAAAGAGAGAACCAAAAAAAAAAAAAAAAAAAATAAGACAACAAGAAGAAGGAAAACTGGCGGAAAAGGATGAAAATCATGCGGCAGCAATTCACGACAATCAAACAGCGCGGAACACGAGTGCAACCTAAAAGGTTTGTAAAAGGATGCGACGCAGTGTGAGTGTGTAAAGTCCATTAAAAGGACATTTCACGTAACCGATCCGTGTGGCACTTGGTGTGGCAAATGGACTCTCGCTGCAGGCAGGCAGCGCCACATGCGGCCGGGACGCGAACAACAGCAAGGATGAGGACGTGTCCTGGCCGCTTTGTTTATTTTGAAGCTATGTTTTTCCCCTTTTCTCTTTCACTACTGCTTTCATAATTTAAAAAAAAAGAACGAAATGAAACTCGTGTGACCGACACCGGCTCGACCCGTTCAGGTCGCCGACTCCGCGCTGGCTGCAACTGCAACGGCAATGGCAACGGCAACGGCAACGGCAGCAGCATTGCGTGCAATTACATGAGCCTGGGCCTCTCATAAATTGCATCCTTTGCAGCCTTTCACGCGGGCCTTCCAAAGGAGCTGGCATCGTCCGGCCCGGGGGGGTCGTTGCGTCTGACTGTGTGGCATGTTGCATGCGGCACTCTCGACTGCCGCATGTGCTGCACACGCAAATTCCTGTTGCAGTCCCGTGTAAGTAGCTGGCAATGGCAGCATTTCATGTCGTGTTTACACTCACTTCCCGTCCAACCCAACGTCTGTTCGTCCACTGCCCAGAAAGAGGGCAAGCATATTAAAAACTTCAATTAATACGATCCGTTCACGTCCGCCATCCCGGGCAGGCAATTATGATGAGTACGCCGGGCCAAGTGCTTGGTGCGACAAGTTCCAGTTACTGATATAAATATATTATTAAGTTTCTTCTCTTTTTTTAATATAATTATTTTTTTTACAATTTATAAGGTAAATACCTTTTCCTGCATTTAACTCCGACCACTTATTCGGGCCCATAAACTGTGCGGTGAGCAAATGGACCTTTTTATATTAAAAGGTCTCTTAAATTAAAGTACATAATAAAAAATTATAATAAATTATTTTGTACAGATGAAAGGTAAAAAGCATTTTAAAAAATATATATTAATTGAATCCCATTATTTTCCTAAATATACTCTTTTTTTAGCCGGCTGAGCCACAAATCTTTACCAAAACTATCTCAATATGCGTTTCTTCCATTTTTTTTGACCCAATTATAATGCATATGGGAATTCGTGGCAGTTTCCAATTTGAATTTGCCAATTAAATGTTTATCTACCTAATTACCGTTGCGGGCGTCGACGCCAACGCCCCAGACAACTGGCAACAACAAAAACAAACCGAAAAGCCGACGCCGGCGGCCGCTTGGGCATTATTCAATTAAAAGTTCTTATTTTTCGTTTTTGGCACGCACTAAACCCCATAAAAGTCATGAAGACCCGCATAAAAACCATAAAATGAAAATGAAAAGAAGATGGGAGGGGGGGGGGGGGGGGGGGGGGGGGGGGGGGGGGGGGGGGGGGGGGGGGGGGGGGGGGGGGGGGGGGGGGGGGGGAAGAAGGCCAGCAACACTAGCGTAGTGCTGATAAAGAAACTTCCCTACTCTGGAAATAAACAAGTTGAAGGTGTTTTTAAGGTGCCGCGGTTCCATTTGCCAGCCCAAAGCATTGATTGATCTTGAGCGTAAGAGAGGGAGAGACTGAAAGAGGGAGGGAAGCTTCTAAATAAGGGGGCACCAACGCTCGCAACATGTTGGCCCCAAGCAGTTAAATGAACTCAGCTCGCGCGTACAAATCCACTCAAAGAAAAGCCGAGTGAAAACGCACGCAAACGAAATGAACGCGAACAGCAGCAGAGTAGTATGTGGTTGGGGCGGAAAAATCGTGCGATTTTCTTGGCTCCCCGCTCTGGTGTTGTTGTTACTGCTGCTGCTTATTTCAATCAGTGCACAACAACAATGATTTTTATTTTTATGCGCCAACCTAACGATCTCGTTTCCACTTACTTAAATCTACATTTTAACTGCCTGGCACATTTTATGTCCCATTCTGGCAGCCGTGTGAAGACGGCAGATGCGCGCGCGAGAGCTTTTTTCATCGTAGTCGCTGCAAAAAGCGCCCCCGAAAAAAGCGCCCAGAGAGCGAGAGCGAGAGCGCGCGGAAGGCGCAGCAGCGAGTGTGAGTGAGAGGGTGGCCAAAGTCGAGTGAAACCTTTCGGTCAGCACTGGACAATGGACAGCGTACACTAATTAAATCAATACTAATTAATGCACGCAAACATCATTAAGCAGCATTGGCAAACAAACATGCAAATGCCCATGGGGCCAAAGGAGGGGGGAGAGAAACTCAAAAAGAGCGCGTCGGTAACTGCAAACAATTGAGCAACATTCAGCAAACGATTATGAGGCCATCTCAGTCGCACTTAAAACGGCCATAAACGACGACAGTTATGGCTACAACAACAATACCAACAACAGCCACTTTGCCGGCGACGTCGGCGCGCTGCCGAAGTCGAAGAGCGTGAGAAAAGCAATTCTCACGAATGAAATCAGAACGAGCTGCGTATCGATTATGCTCAACTGGCGATTTACTTGTTTTAATGCGAGAGACACGTGGCCCGGCACAGGTTCACTGCTGAGCGCATCGTTTCCGACAGAACGAGAGAGAAAGAGAGTAACACAAGCAGTGGCAGCGGCAGAGGCAGCGACAGCGACAGCAACAAACCAGTCAGGGTTTAATGCGCAGCCATTAGCGTGCGCAGTTTCGCTCTCTTCGCAGCGCACACACTCGCTCTCTCTGTGGCTCTATCTGTCCCACTTGCGCACGCCATTTGCTTTGAGTTATCGTTATGGCCGTTATGGCTTCCGTATGCGCTGCGTTGTCTTCGGCAGCGCAGTCGCAGCGGAGGCGTGGCCTAGCGTGGCAGTAGCGCTTCGCACTGGGGTTTTATGTCCGTTTTATGGCTCATTTTCGGCGTCCGTCGGAGCAACAGTAACTGTAACTGGGCTCTGAGCGTTTCCATTGCCTTTGCCGTCGCTTTGGCGTCGGTGAAATTGTTTGTTTGGATAATTATTTGGATTGTTATTAGATTGTTGCAACAACTATAAAAATGCTATAAAAAATATTTTTATTTCTCTTTAAATGATTTTTAGTGGCCATTTGCCTGCCGTCGCTCGTTGTGTGGTGACAAATTGCCCCAAGATGATGCGTCTAATCACCAACTTGGTCCATCAAGGAGCACAGTGTTCTTTTCTTTTCTCGCAGTTTTGTGCGTTGCCTATTAGCCTCATTGAATCAAATGGCAATTTGTCTGTGTATTTTGATGGCTTGACAGCCTCTTTGCTGATGTATCGTAAAAATATTGCTTGATTATTGGGGAGGTGCTACATGGAAATGCTGACTAGCATGTGTGCGGATTAGTTGTTTGTTATTACAATGGAATATTTTAATGAAATGTTATTAGTTTTGCGATAGACAGATATCAATCATAAACAGATCACTGCAAAAGACATTATTAAAATTTCTTATGACTGTTTATTTAATTTCAATACTTACATATTTTCAATAATATTTCTGTTTTTCAAAATTCAAATTCTATGTATTCTCAAGTACTTTAAAAATGTTTTAAAAATATAGATAACATTATAAGTGGTCCATGGGAAAAATTCTTAAGGACTTAAGTGTTAGCTCAGTTTACAAATACATAATTAAATTAAAAATTTTGAATTCTTTCTTTTAGAAATCTTATATAAAAATAAAATCAACATATTTGAGAAACTATTTAAGTAACATGCATATCATTCAATTCTCTTTACAGTTTAAAAATGTAGGATTCTTTCAATTTCCTTTCCAATTTCGATTTCATTATGCCCTGCAGATATGGATTTATTTATATATTTTTCATACACAAAACATAATTCTGTAGCTCAAACCGAACAAACACGAAATGACATGAAAAGAGAGGAAAAATTAAACAAAAAGCATTTTAACGAAACTGTCACGACTGCGAACGTGAATTCCGTGATTGGATTGCCCAATAAATGTTTATCGAACGGGCCACAAATGCGCATCTATCTATGAATGTTTGGCATGTCTGTCGCGCTCAATTGGGAGTTTTTATAAAGAAAACATTCCGCTACCAGGTCCCCAGTTGTTAGCTCCCACTACCAGCTCCCTATTCCCCATGCTTGCCAATGGCTGCTTTCAGCCCGGTTCGGGGCGCAGCTGTTCGAGAAACAAAAGACACGTTTTCTATAAGGGACATTAATGAAGAAAAATAAACAGCAACAAAAAGAAAAAAAAAATGGCTACGAAGATATTTTTATGAAATTAATATTGACTGGCCCAAGTGCCAGCTGAGTTTGTTAGTCCGCCCGGAATTGGTAATTAAAATAATAAAAGCAATTTTTTTCGTTGCTGCTGTCGCCTCTGGAATTTTAATGAAAAAGTCGCATTTTCGGTCTGAATTATAAATTTTGCAGCGCGACATTCTCAACGGACGCTGGGAATGTTTTTCGTAAACAATTAACAACACAAATATTTCGTATTTAATGCGTTTTTAAATATTCACCTCGTATTCCACCACACCACTCTCTACCCGATCAATTTCTTTTTAATTGAGTCGCTTTTGACTAATTTGGGAATGTGCAATGGCATCGGCACCGCCCGAATCCAGAGAAGACCTGCACACATATATATATATACACATATATGTTCTTATGTCCATCGGCAAGCAGACTTCTTCTTTTGTTGCCCGCTGGCAGCTGTTCGATGGCTTCCACTCCACTTTTCCAAAATTTTCTACGTCTGTTTGGTGGTTCTGTCTCTTTGAATTTATGTTCATTTTCCAATGTTTTCTTTTTTGTAATTTCTTTTGAAAATGTGCGACTTGTCATTCAACAAATTCCCGCTCCCACCCTCGACTTGCATCCCGTTGTCGTTTCATGTCATTCCACTCAACGGTCGCCGGTCGCCATCGCCATTTGGCACTTTTCCTCTTCTACTTGCCTTAATTATCTGTTTTCCCAATGCCATTTTTTATGTTGCACCTTTTGATTTGTGTCAGCTTGTCACGATGTCTTTTTATACTCGTTCACAAAGTGAAAAGAGTATATTGGGAATTCTAAAACGTTTTGTTGTTGTCCACCCGTCGTTAAAATTATAGAATCTGGGAATATATACTCCCCGTCAGATAAAGTATTGCGATCTTTTTTGACTGGTTAAAATATACTTACAACATTAAAACATATTCTGAGAGATAAAATTTTTTGTCAAATATCAAGCGAAAATTTGACAAAAGGTTGATATGTAAAACTGTCGGATACATAGCTCCCATACTTCAAAATTCAATAATTTTGTGAAAACCTATGCGATATTCTTATTTGATGGCAGTTTGATTGCGATTTGTCATCCAGATTGATTCCGATTTTATGTTTACGTATAAAGCTGTACTACATGTGTTGGTTTTCTTTACACTTTGAACGAGTATTGCGCAGTCGGTTCCACCCGACTGAAACGTTCATACTTGTTGTTCTCTGTTTTGGTTTTTGTATCGCGTATTTGTTTTTGCTTTAATGGTGTATATCATACCTGTTTTTTGTGTGTTTTTTCTTGTATTTTTACATTTTGTTCGTTCAACAGTTGCGAGTTTTCAAGGTTATTGTTGATTACTCGTAAAGCTGATGATGGGTATTTCTGATGACAAACACTTGCACTTAGTTTTAAACTTTGTAGCTGGTTGATGTACCTGGTAGAAGCAACTGGAACTTAGATTAAAAAAAAAACAATTTTCTTTTATCCATATATGAAATTTGTATAAAACTTTAGACATCAAACCGAGTTTATTCTAAACCGAAGCAAGCCTAACAGCGGAAAACACGTAAACCTACAAGTAAGATTGCTCTAGTCGGGACCTCCCGACTAGGAGATACCCTGAACCCAGCATTTAACACATACACACAAACTCTCGGCACTTAATAAGTATTG
>SCDY01000095.1:0-103591 GCA_004143825.1 Drosophila micromelanica | reverse complement strand
TGGTCGGGGAAAGTGTGCGTGTGTGTCTTCAGAAGGGAAGACTGTCCTCAAAAATTTATGTTAAAAAATCACAAATTATTTTTTAGTTTTTTTTTTTTTGAAGAGAACAATCAGCTTCACTCAGTTGTCAAAAGACGAAACGTGTTTTTATTATTACGCTGAGCGCAAATTGTAAGAGTGCTGACAACGGTTCGGTTTTTTTGTTTCTCAATACCATAGGGTGTTGGAAAACGCCACTAGAAAGATATCGTAAACAATTTTGCAGCACCGGTTTCGTGTTTGCTCTTCTTCGTTTTGCAGAATTGTTTAAACTTAAAATATTGTTTAGTGTGCGATAAAAGCTAACCATATCCACATAAAATATGGCCTCGGAATCTGATGCAATGGATTGCTCAGAAAACGTTGAAACTTCAACGACGCCGGCTGCAAGAGAAGCGCTTTTACCGGCTGTGCAAAAAACCACTCTGGCCGAAATTGAAGCAACGGAGGAAGAGAATGAGGAGGAAAAACAAACTGAAGGCGAAAAATCGCGATCTTCGACTGACGAATTGGATGAGCCACCGATGGCTTCAGAGAGTGGTCAAAATGTCAAATTGATAGCCGTTGAACCTAAAGTCGATGTAGCTAAAGAAACGGAAACAGAAGACAGCAGCGCAATAAGTGCAGTTGCTACGGATCCGGATAAAAGTATTAGCGAAATAACATCTAAAGACGATGAAGACTCTTCGATTGAAAAAGTGGATTCAGCCCAACCAATCGAAACGGACCTGAACAGCAGCATTGAGCTCATCAGTAGCCCAACTACCGAAGAGGCAGTCGTCGCTGACAAGGATACCAAGAAGGTGGCCATCGAGGAAACTGAAACCACAACAAAAACAGACGCGGGATTAACAATGGAACCACTTGATGCGCCTAATCCAGTCGAAGCCGATTTGGATAGCAGCATTGAATTAATCGAAAGTCCCGGGGCATCCGAGCCAGCCGTAAAAGGTACGCCGGATAGCGATAGCAGCATTGAACTGATTAGCAGTCCGGACAAGGATGCCACTGAAGATGCCAACAAAGATTTGTGCACAGAGCATGTGGAATCTAAAATCGAAGGTGAGCAGCCCAACAATACAGGTCCAGAGGAAGAACTAAAGAGAATTGACAAGGATGACAACACAGAGGCAAATACAACAGCAGAAGAGGCCATAACAAGCACGGAGCCCCAGCTTGAAGCGATGCCAACTGAAACCACAACAGAAGAAAATGCGCCCCAATCTACGGCGGACACACAAACCAGTGAAAATGAAGTGCAAATGGAAACCGTAGCACAAGAAGAACCACAAAAGCCGGATCCTATGGAAACAGATGAGCTATCCGAGCCATGTGGAAAAGAAGAAGACAGCTGTCTAGTCGAGATGAGAGTGGAAGATGCCATGGAAGCGAAGCCCGACGGCGACACAAAGGAGTCGGAGTCGGACAATGAAATCTACTACCAGAAGGATTGCCTCAATTGCAATTGCCAAAAGATTCACAAGCAATATGTGCGCGCGAGCCTCGCGGTGCTCAACTACTACAAGGTGCCCAGGAAGACGCACAAGCTTCAATACATTTGCATGGGTTGCAATGACAAAGCGATGGACATGTACGAGGTGGGTGGCGGCAGAAGTACACATCATCATCAGCATCAAAATAATCATACAAATTCTTTTTAGGAATATACTGGTCACTTGGTGGCAAAGCAGCCGCTGCTGTTGCGCAGTTTCAGGCAGGATCATGCGGACTTTGTGGCACTGGATAGCAGTGACGAGGAGGAAAGCAATGAAGAGCAAGGTAAAATCAACTCTATAAGGCTATCAGCACATCACATTTCATATTTCACCCGCAGATAAGCCAGAATTTTCGTCAAATGATTTAGACCTTATTGAGAAGGAGCTGGAAGATGCCATAAAGACTGTCATGAACAGGGTAGAAATCGACGATCAAATAGCGTGGTCTAAGACCATATTGCAAGCAAAATCGCAGCGTATAAGCCGAGAAATAGAAATGGCCAACGATGAGCTGGGCAAGCTGCAAAACATGGCGGACAAAATGCACTTTGCCCTGTACAGCTCCTGTCAAGTGGTGCATAAGCACATGCCGGCACTGGATCTGTACCAGAACATGAGTGATTATGTGGTGGGTGCACCTAAACGCCAAGGAAAACGAACCTCATTAAGTGCACTTTTATATATTGCAGCAAGTGCCGCCGGCAGGTGAGATCGAGAGACCGCCCATCCAACTAAATGAAACGTACTATGCGGTGAAGAACAAAGCGATTGCCAGTTGGGTGTCGGTGAAAGTAATCGAGTTTATAGAGAGCTCAACGGTGGGCGGCAATGTGGTAAAGAGCTACAAGATCAAGTATCTGAATATGCCCTATCAAATGGTCAAAACGGTTACAGCCAAACATTTAGCCTACGCTCAGCCGCCGCCCGTGCGCCTGACCATAGGTAAAGCAGTTTATTTTTGTAAATTTACCCAGCATTGATTTTAATTTCTTTGCAGGTACACGCGTCATAGCCTATTTTAATGGCAACACCATGTCGCGCGGCAAGGAAAAAGGCGTCGTACCAAGCGCTTTCTATCCGGGCATTATAGCGGAGCCCTTAAAGCAGGCCAATCGCTTTAGATATCTGATCTTCTACGATGACGGATATACTCAGTATGTGCAGCATAACGATGTGCGCTTAGTGTGCATGGCATCGGAAAGGGTGTGGGAGGATGTGCATCCCGGCTCGCGTGATTTTATACAAAAGTATGTCGAAAAATACTCGGTGGATCGGCCCATGGTGCAGTGCACGCGTGGCCAGAACATGAACACGGAGTCCAATGGCACCTGGCTATATGCGCGCGTAATCGATATTGACTGCAGCCTGGTGCAGATGCAGTTCGACGATGACAAGAACCACACCGAGTGGATATATCGCGGCTCCCTGCGTCTGGGACCCGTCTTCAAGGAGACGCAAAACGCGCTGAACAGCGCCAATGCCATGCAACAACATCGTATGCCGCGCGTGAGCTTTACTTAGATATCATACAGTTAGGATAATTCTAAAGCCCATACTCTTTGCAGCGCACCGAACCCTTCATACGCTACACCAAGGAGATGGAGACGAGCACCAGACAGGTGAACCAGCAAATGCGCGCAATTGCGCGTAAGAGCAGCGCGGCTCCGCAGAACTTAAACATGTCATCTTCGTCGTCAGCTGCAGCGGCCAATGCTGCTGCTGCAGCTGCAGCGCGCAACACGGTGCGTCATCTGAACAACTCCACCATCTATGTGGATGACGAGAATCGACCCAAGGGGCATGTCGTGTACTTTACGGCCAAGCGGAATCTGCCGCCGAAAATGTACACGCCCCACGAGTGCTCGCCCGGCTGTCTATTCAAGATTGTGCACCGGCTGGATAGCTACAGTCCGTTAGCCAAGCCACTGCTATCCGGCTGGGAGCGTTTGGTATTTAAGCAGAAGGCTAAGCGCAACGTTGTCTATCGTGGACCCTGTGGCAAGAGCTTCCGCAATCTGGCCGAGGTGCACATATACTTGCGCGCCACAGAGAACGTACTCAATGTGGAAAACTTTGATTTTACGCCTGATTTGCGCTGCCTGGCCGAGTACTCCATTGACCCCACTATTGTCAAAGAAGCGGACATATCGAAGGGCCAAGAGAAAATGGCCATACCGTTGGTTAACTACTATGACAACACATTGCCACCGCCCTGCACCTACGCCAAACAGCGAATACCCACAGAGGGTGTGCATTTGAATCTCGACGAGGAGTTCCTAGTGGGCTGCGACTGTGAGGACGATTGCTCGGTAAGTCTCAATGATGAGTCTCAATGCATGTGACACCTAACATCTGTTTTCTTTGCAGGACAAATCAAAGTGCTCCTGCTGGCAGCTGACGGTTGCGGGTGTCCGCTACTGCAACCCCAACAAACCAATCGAGGAGATTGGCTATCAGTACAAGCGTCTGCACGAGCATGTGCCCACAGGCATCTATGAATGTAACTCGCGCTGCAAGTGCAAAAAGAACTGCCTGAATCGTGTGGTCCAGCATTCGCTGGAGATGAAACTGCAGGTATTCAAGACCTCGAATCGGGGATGGGGCCTGCGCTGTGTCAACGATATACCCAAGGGTGCATTCATATGCATTTATGCCGGCCACATGCTCACAGAGACCATGGCCAACGAGGGCGGCTTGGATGCGGGTGATGAGTACTTTGCCGATTTGGATTACATTGAGGTGGCAGAACAGCTGAAGGAGGGCTACGAATCGGATGTCGACCATTCGCCAGCAGAAGAGGAAGAAGACACCTATGTACCAGATCCGGAGGACGATGCTGACTTCATGCCCGCCAAGTATTATCAGCCACGGAAAAAGGACAAACTGCGCACCTCCCGCAGCAACTCCAACCAGTCCAATGAGCTGGACTCGCAGGAGCGCGCCGTGATCAACTTCAATCCGAATGCGGATTTGGATGAAACTGTGCGTGAGAATTCGGTGCGGCGTCTCTTTGGCAAAGACGAAGCGCCCTACATAATGGACGCAAAGACAACTGGAAATTTGGGTCGTTATTTCAATGTGAGTGCGTGCGTGACGCCTTGGGAACATCATTAATTATAAATTTTCAATTGCAGCATTCGTGTGCGCCAAATTTGTTTGTGCAGAACGTGTTTGTGGACACGCACGATCTGCGCTTTCCATGGGTCGCTTTCTTCTCGGCCAACCACATACGCTCCGGCACCGAACTCACCTGGAACTATAACTACGAGGTCGGCGTGGTGCCCGGCAAGGTTCTCTATTGTCAATGCGGCGCCTCCAATTGTCGAATACGTTTACTCTAAATATATACATAATATGTCTATTTATGGGGCTGACTGGTAGTTAGCAAATTAAGCAGCAGAAAAATAAAAACACTAAAAACATTGCAGTCCGATGTAACCGACAGCGCAATTCCCATTTACAGTGTAATTACAACTAAAAAAATTTAGCCTTGTATTATTTTTGCACATACAAATGCAGAATCAATCTACAGGACAAATTTGGACAAAAATGCTATCAAACCTGAAACATTTTTGAAAATAAGATTTATAATTACTTGCAGACAGAAATATTTGAAATTTTTAAACGGCCGTTTTCCAATCTTTTCAACCACACTCAAACTGTATGTGCTGCAGCCCTGTCGCCAGTGTTGCTAAATCTGTAGTTGAATTTGTAATGTTGTTCAACACTAATTAAAGGCCGATGCTGAAAAAGGCAAAAGCAAAAAGTTAAAATTCAAGTTTGTGATTAAATTATAGTCGTAATGTGCTTAACTGTAACACTATAACTGTTCAGGTTGTACGTGCAACTCGCAGCGTTTCAAATTAAAGGTGGGTGGCCACGGTGCAACGACACAGCGTACCCCACAAGCACACTTACACACACACAAACAGACACACACACACAGAATAAGAGCGAGTTCCGCCCTCGCTTTACCCTTATATACCCAATAAGAGAAAAAAAAATCGATTTTGTGATAGTGATAACAGCGCTTACGCTTACGCTAACGCTTACGACGAGAGGCCGAGGCACAATTTGAGAGTAAAGCGTGCTTTGTACTACGTAACGGCGTCAGGATGAATCTGGATTTCACCAAGGTGTGCGGCAAGCACAATCCCGTCTACGAGGCCTACTACAAACAGGTAAAAAAATTTGTGTGTGGCGGGCCATTTGCAACCCCCCTTATTGATTTTTTGCGTGCTTGTGCCCAATTTTGCAGATTGACCCAAAGGGCACAGGTGCCATTGAGGCCATGACTGCGGCAAAGTTCTTGAAAAAGTCGGGCCTCAGTGATGTGGTGCTCAGCCGCATATGGGATCTGTCCGATCCGAATGGCAAGGGTTTTCTGGACAAGCCAGGCTTCTTTGTCGCCCTCAAGCTGGTCTCACTGTCGCAAGCAGGCCAAGTGGCCAACATGAACAACATCTACATGGACACAGTGAACCCGCCCAAAGTGGTAAGTGTCGATTACACAACAATAAGCCAAAAGAAAAGCCCACATCTTATCTGTGTCACATGCTGTTTTAGGGTGAAATACCAAAGGCAATACCCTCTCGTGTACAAGCGGTGCCGGTTGCAAACGCCGGAGCTGCCACTGGCGACTGGAGCATCAGCGTCATCGATCGGCTCAAGTATGAGCAGTTGTTCGAATCGCTGAATCCGCAGAACGGCATGTTGCCGGGCAACAAAGTCAAGGGCGTGCTGATGGACTCCAAGCTGCCGATGAATATACTGGGCACCATTTGGGATCTAGCTGATCAGGATAAGGATGGCAATTTGGATAAGCACGAGTTTATTGTGGCCATGCATCTCGTTTATCAAACGCTCCAAAAGCGCACAGTGCCCAATGTGCTGCCGCCGGAGCTGCGCAAAGCGCCCAAGCCAGCGATGCCACCACCGCCAGTGGTAGCATCTGGTGTTGGCGCTGCCATGCCGCGTGCCCCCAGCGGCGAGGGATTCGGCGATGGAGGCTTTGTCGCCAATTTTCCCAAAGATATTGCACCGCCGGCAGCTATACCACCATTGCCCGTTGCTGTGCCGCCCATGACACGCATTCCACCAGTGGGCGCGGTCAGTACGCAACCGCTAATCCAAACTGATCCACTGATACCGATTGGGGCGCCACCGTCGGTGACAGCCAACGCTGATTGGGTTGTCAGCAAGATTGAGCTGCTCAAATTCGAAGAGATATTCCGCCAGTCAGATTTGGACAAGGACGGCCTGGTTTCCGGTCTCGAGGTGAAAGACATATTCATTAAATCGGGTATACCACAACGCAGCCTAGCAGATATATGGTAAGGAATGCCATTCAAATTATACTTCTAGTTACAAGCAGTTTCCAAATTAACTCAACCCGCTATTGCCTTCAACAGGGCACTTTGCGATACCAATCAATCGGGCAAGCTAACCGTGGAGCAGTTCGCTTTGGCCATGTGGCTCGTGGAGCGCAAACAGCGTGGCGTGGATCCACCGCAGGTGCTCACGGCCAACATGGTGCCGCCGTCTATGCGAGCCATAGTCTCGGGCGTTGATGTGCAGCCGCAGGAGACGAAGCCTACCTACTCGAATCCCGAGCTGGAGATGATATCGAAGGAAATCGAAGAGCTGGCACGCGAGCGACGGGCCCTTGAAACGGAAATCGCACAAAAGGAGGCCGATGTGCGTATTAAGAACGGCGAAGTGCGAAGTCTGCAGGTTAGTTAATCATTGAATTTCTTATTGAATTATTTATTTAAAAAAATACATTTTCATAGAGCGAATTGGACACATTGACGGCAACGCTGAAGCAGCTGGAAAATCAGCGTGGCGAGGCACAGAAGCGTTTGGATGATCTGCAAGCTCAAGTAGTTATCGTTGCATGATACCTGCTTTAATTGCTTGGATTTTGGGTTTAACTGCAGCTGTTTTATTTTAGTTTATATTTTCCTTTTCCTTTAATGGGTTTAATTTGAATACTATTTTCATTTCCCTTTTCTTTACTATGTTCCCCCATTGTTAACACAAATCGGTATGCAATTATTGTACCAAAATTATACATACTAAACTGGTGAATGCACTATATACTATATAACCATACGTTACGTTAAGGTTACCCAAAATCTGGCCGTGCTGGCCAATGTAAGTCTTGACATAACCCGCACCAACATTCAGGTTTGTTTATTTTTATGGTTTATTTTCACACTGTTTGTGCCTTACGTGTGTATGTTTTGTTTCGTATATGTTTTGTGTTTTTTGTTCGTTTATTAATTGTGCTAGAAAGTGTAAGAAATGGTATATACTTATTTAACTTGAGGTTAATCTGTTTGCAGGTCAACAAGATACGAGATCAGTGCCACAAGCAGGAGGAAACCATTAACGAACAGGAGGGTGAACTGAATGCCAAGCGCTCGGAGCTGCAGAAACTCAAGGATGAGGAGTCGGCACTGCAAAAGGAATATGATGACAACAATCGTGAGCTGTCCAAGCTAACCAAACACCTGCAGAATACGCAGCTCCAAATTAGCTCCGTAAATATAAGCCGATCAACTCTGTTTTCATGTAACTATAACATATGTTTTGGGCTTTTGCAGGTACGTTCCATGGTCACCCAGTTATTGGAAACCCAGCGCCAGATGACCGATGCGCTGCTCATTTGTCGCGCTGCCATGGAGAATCAAAACCCTGAGCTAGTTTCGGATTATCAGCTTAAGATGGAGCCCGACTTTGATGAGGCGCGCAAAACGATGGAAAAGGAAATCGAAGTGCCCAAAGATGATCCATTCGAGGAGAATAACAGCGGTGCTGCCAACAAAGCCACCAATGGCTTTGGCAATGATCCTTTCAGTGGACAGGCCAGCAAACCCACGCCCGCCATCAGCACTGGCTTTGATGATAGTTTCAATATGGGCTCCGGCTTTGACAGCGGCTTCGATGCATTTGGCCAGAGCAGCGCCAGCGGCTTTGGGCAAACGCAACGTGATCCATTTGGTGCCGATGCCTTCGGTGCAAACAAATCCAATGCCATAACGCCGGAGGTGGGAGCTCTTTAATGCGACTTATTTAGATAAATGGATTTTATATATACCTATATATGCATACAGCCTGGCAAGGATGACTTTGGCAGTGATCCATTTGCGGCGCTGCACGCGCCAACGGGCCAGGGACAGGTGCTCAGTCCCAATGCGCAACGTTCAGGCCCACCACCCAGACCGGAATCACCTAGTCCAGCATTGCCCCCAAAGAAGTCCAAGGTGCCGCCACCCAGACCAGCTCCACCACGCGCAGCACAGGTAAAAAAATTATCATGAATAAATTTCTTATTAATCTAATATTTTGTATATTTAAAGCCAACGGGCGGTTTCAGCTCTGGCAGTGCAGGTGGCGGCGGATTTGCTGATTTTGACGACTTTGACAATAAGGTTGGTAGCAAGTTTAATGTACATTGGGATCGGTGGTAATGCATGCACACCGCACAACAGCAACAATTACTTTTGTTAACTAGTTCAATTCTTTTACAACTTTTTTGTTTTCGTTTGCATTTACATTTATATGTATATAAACACATTTATATATATATAAATTATTATTACTATTTTTATCGTTATTAATTATTATCACTAACCAACCATTTCAAATTTTGTAGTTGTGTTAATTTTTGATTTACTTTAAAACCACAAAACAAATAAACAAATTTTTTCGCCTTGCTATTTAAGTAGATCTTTTGATTTGATTTTGGTAATAAAATTGATTTGGCCAATAACGCAAGAGGTATTTGTTCCTTAATCACATTGCCTTAACTTTGCTGCCCGTACAAAACTAACTATTTGCTTTCATCTCTTGCAATTCTCTATTTTCAGTGAACATCTTAATAATTATCATATTTCAATAATGCATATAAATATATATATATATAACGATATATATGAATAATATAACAAAATTAATATAATATAATAATAATACACACTCAAACACAGACACATACTCAGTCAGAAGTTGAGCCTAGCAACAAATTTTAAGCGTACAAAAATAATTGCATATACTATATAAACATTGCATACAAAAACCATATATCAGAGTTCGATTCGGCATCGTATTCGTATTCGTATTCGTATTGCACACAGGCCGTTATCATACTCGCAATTCCATGCCTAATTAGATAATTGAACTAAAGCGAATTCAAAAATCAGAAAAAAGAAAATACCAAAAACAAAACTAAATTAATTGATATGTCAAGAATTCAGAAAAACGTTATGTCGTGTTTAATGTAGTCAAAAATTAAAGTTTAAATTTACGCGTCACATTTTGAAATGTTGTGCAATATTGTATTTAAACTCAATTAAATTTATCCTTTTGCGAGTCGTTGTCGTTTCGTTTTTTTTATTATTGACCAATCAATCATATTGTCATATAATATAATTCCTAACTAATTAAGAGCACGCCAAAACGTTTAGTTTGGATGAAATTCTAGTCCCCCAAATGAATGATAGATTGATATATAACTCAAATAAGGAATTTAAATGCAAATTGTTGTTGTTTCTGCATATGATACTAAAGTTTATAGCAATTATAAAATACACACATATATATAATTGCTGTTCGACATCTACGTTAGCCCATATACAACTATGATCACATACATATATATAGCTCGAATTTCATTAGCATGTAACTTCCACGATTGCTTTACTGTTTATTGACTAATTTTCCAGAAATCGAAGTTACATTAAACTCGTACTTGTACTCATATTGCTTTCCGACTTGAGCCATAGTATCAGGCGGTTATTGAATCAAATTGTTAACACCTTAAAGACACGTTGCCATCGACTAGGTATAGAATCATAGAATCGAATAACATTTGTTTTTCGTAGACACTCGGGCCATTACTAAACGATAAATGATAATCTAGTCCCTCTTTGAACTATTGTTTGTATGTTATTTGTTTGAAAGGCATACATATAGATATATATAACTACAATACTTGCATACACACCAGGAAACTGTTCAGATACCGAAAACTAAAGCTTCCCGTACATTGATTTTAATGTTTATTACATACATACTTATACATATAATGGGAACCCTACTAATGTATAACACAAACAAGTTTTGCATTAATTAAACAAGAAATATCTATGTTCAACATCATTAAAAATAATAATAATAATACATATAACAAGAGAGTTATGATAAACAAAAAATATAACCATAACGAAAATAAAGAAACATTTTTGTCGCATCCGGTTATATCAGCTTTCTTTTATGCAGGCGTCCTCTCCTCTCTTCCACAGCAGCTACTCTACCCAGAGTATATATTTTTAGCGTATAACTAGCTTAAAGCGTGTTTTATTTTTTATTTATGGTATTTGGTTTTAAATCCTTGTACTATTTTATATATATGTATGTATATATTGATACTTAATTTTGTTTTTATTTAATTTAATTTTATTTACGTTTATTTTTATTCCTCCGCCACATACACACACCGACTTTTTTTCGTTTTCTTTTTTCTCATTTTACCCACTGACACAGCTACAAAACATTCCAATAAGTAATCCAAACACAACCACGCCCATACCGGCGCTAAGTGCCACGCTGCTCGATAGCTTCTCGCTGTTCGATGATCCTCAGAGTCCGAGTAAGGCGGCCAGCACAAGCACACCAACACTGCCACCGCACCCACAAGCCTCCCACACACTGCTAACGACTTCATCGGCATCGACAACGACATTGACACCAGCATCCGCATCAACATCAGCATCCACAGCAGTCAGCACAAATAACCAGCATTTGTCGCGTTCCAATACACCGCTGCAGACACAGGCAACCACGCAGGGAACTGGCGCTGGCCTCTTCGATGCCTTTGGCAGCGGCAAGCTGGCGCCCACGCCAGTAGCTGCTATTATACAGGGACCCACCGATTTCAAGGATGATCCCTTCAAGGACTATCGCTACGAAGACCCGTTCAATATTAAAGATCCATTTGCGGACGATGATGAAAGTGCGTCCGCCAGTGGTGCCAGCAAGAAGAACTTTGCCGAGGACTTTAGCTCGGAGGGTGAGTTTGGATTACCTAACAAATCAAATCTGTACGTTAACTAATAAATCCTTGTTGCTTACAGATGAGCTGGCATCGAAACCCGTTAATAACAATAACAAATCAACGAGTGCAACACCGCTCGGCAGCGAATTGTTGCAACAATTTGATGCCTTCAACCTGAATTCCAGTCCGGCGCCTTCGCATCATTCGAGTGCATCGAATCACAAACCACTGGATGCATTCGCCGACTTTGATGACTTTGCGCTGAACAAACCCGTTGCAGCTAGCGATACGACAATTACGTCCACAGGGACAACGCATAGCAATGCAAATGCTAAAAAACTGAATGATTCCTTTTTCAATGCATTTAATGACAATTTCAATGACAACAACGTGGATATGGACTCGAAGAAAGCTAAAACCAACCAACTCAAGTCTCAGGTGGCTGCTTTTGATGCATTCGCCGTGACCAGCTCAACGACACCACCGGACTCCAAGCTCTTTGACGCCTTCAATGACAATTTTGAGGATAGCTTTGGCCACAATAAGCCCGCAAATTCAACGACTTTGGACAACAATTTTGCTAAATTTGATGCCTTCGATGTTCACAACTTCTCCAGTGATTTTGGCAAGGCCTTTGACGATAGCAATGAGAACAAAAACAAACACAATGGCAGCGCTGCGACTGGCAGGAAGAGCAAGGAGCCGCTGACCAAGGCAACCGATAAATTTTCCGCAGACTATTCAAAGCCCGAAAGCTATGATGCCGATCTGGAGGAGGCAATAAAACGCAGCATGCTCGAAAACTGAATAAAATCCCCTCGCAAAAGAAAAGAAACAGAAAACTTAGGAACAACAGAAATGAATGTGATGTTGCATACGAACAATCTCTAAATAACGACTTGCATGTCCGCATTGACCAGCTATATGCATATATTATATTAGCTAAACTCACTATTAAGCAACTTTCCAAATTGTTAAATATTTCTTTTTGTTTTCAATCGTTATAACTAGTTTATTGAGTGCTCCACAATGACAGCCGTATGGTGATAGTCATTGTGTATTTATATTTACATACATATATTCCATAGTGTATACAAGTTGATTGTCTAAAGCGACAACAAAACCCCAAATGCTGGTATTATATTCATTACAACCATATTTAGAAGTTATATGTAATCGACATAATCGTTAACGTGCTTCTAATACGTTTACACATGTACCAAAACTCTATGAATAAACCAAGAGAAATATACTAAACGCCTCTCGCTCACCAATACGAAGGCAGGTGCATATCTAGAGATCTGTGTTCTAAGCTCTGGCGTGCTCTCTTCCACTCTCACTCTCTCATTTTTTTTTATACGTTAAGCGTTGCTCGCTGCTCGTACAAATTCGTTACTTTTCATTTTCAGTCACGTTTCCGAGTTCACCGCGAACGGTCATAGAAAAATAAAAGAAGAAAACTTGTTGCTTATTTGTTTTACATACATATACACTATGTAAGTATATAGTCTACATATAATGGATGCGCAAAAAATTTGTAGCCAACATAGGGGGGGTGCCTCTAAATTATATATGACTTGTGTATTTGCTCTGTTCTCACGACAAACACACGCACACATACGTGCGCATAATCGTTATAAAAAAAACAACAAATTGCCGGCAGTGTTATTGTTATTGTGTAGGCTGAAATAAAAAGGCACGATCTGGCCGTATTTTTCCTATTAGTCTGTGCATGTGTGAGGGTGTGAGAGTGGCCCCTTACTAATTAAATTTATATTGTTCTGTGTGCTGCGCTCTGTCGCTTTTCTCAATCTGAATATATTATACGTATATATAAATATGTTAGCCGGTTAGCAGCTATATTTTATTATTCGTATATATAAATATGTTAGCCGGTTAGCAGCTACATAGATAAGTGCAGGTACTCACGCACACCTACATGCATATGTATTGGTAACGGCTTATCATTGGGCTTTGCGCTATCAGTTGTTGTTGTCCCATATAACCATAAAGCTTGCAAAGGGCAGTGAACATTACTCATACGCCGCGTTTACCGCCCAGCCACAACGGGGCCTTGTTTGGGGCTTTACTTAATATCTAATTGCTAATCTCCAAATTTAGCTGCAGCCATGTCGAAGCCAGCCCTTTACTATGCCACACTGAGTCCACCGTCGCGCGCCGTCTTGCTCACCGCCAAGGCGATTGGTCTTGAACTTGAACTGCGGTAGGTGCCAGCTTCTGCCCCGCAGCGCATTCGGCCAATTAACGAGCCACATTTCTGTTTGCAGCCCAATTAACCTACTGAAAGGTGAACATCTGACGCCAGAGTTTATAAAATTGAATCCACAGCATACCATTCCCACATTGATCGATGGCGATGCCACCATTACCGATTCGCATGCCATTTGCTCGTATCTGGTCGAGAAATACGGCAAGGCGCACGAGTCGCTGTACCCCAAGGATCTGGTGAGGCGCGCCACTGTCGATGCCCGTCTGCACTTGGACTCGGGCCATCTGTTTGCCCGTTTGCGCTTCCTTTACGAGCCGGTGCTCTACAATGGCTCCACTGACTGCTCCATCGATAAGATCGCCTATGTGCAGAAGTGCTACGAGATACTGGAGGGCTACCTCAAGGATCAGACATATTTGTGCGGCAACGAGCTGACCATTGCTGACTTCTGCTGTGTGGCCACCGTGACGTCCGGGAATGATGTGGCGCCCATTGATGAGTTCAAGTTTCCCAGGGTGCATGCCTGGCTGAAGACTCTGGCGGAGCTGCCCTACTACAAGGACACCAACGAAGAGGGCGCCGAGGAGTTGAAGGCACTCTTCAAGTCCAAACTGGCCGAGAATCGCCACAAGTAATATCAGTGACAAATATTCAATATAAATCAATACACACAATATACACACACCAAAAGACAAAGAAAAACATGTACACAAGAGCGGTGCTTGAATAAAGTTAAGTTAAATGATATCCAATAATTTTCTGTTTATTTTATTATGTTGATACACATTTTAAGTCCTATTGTATTATGTCTTTATTACATACAATGCACATACACTTTAATCCCTTATTATATTACGTCGTAATTTACATACTAATATATTGTAAATATATATCTTACATTATATTTAGCAACAATATTCTTAAAGGTAACGGAAATCGCCCTGGGATAGACCGAAACGGCTAAAAGGCAGATCGGTGCTTGGGTTCTTGAATTTGCATAGGGTTTTTTGTCTATTTTTTTTTTCGTTTTTTTTCTTATAAGCAAGCGTTTTGTACATATTTATAGGTATGTACGTATTTAGACGGGGGAATTGGGGTGGATGTTCCTATAACAGTGAGTAAAATACATGTGATGTTTTCAAACATATTCTAAGTATATAAAATATAAATATAAAGAACTGGTATCACGGAACCAAAGTTAAAAGCTATATCTACAGAATGGAAAAAAAATACAATTTCGTTTGAAGTCCATCAACACCGTTGAGCCAATGGAGAGACCGCAGGCTCCATTTCGCCATTTGGTTGAGCATAAGGAAGGGCCGGGCTAGGGCAGGCTGGATGGCGCTGGGGCGGGCAAGCAACGGCGCTGGTTGGGAATGAAAAGTCAATGAACGGCACTTGAGTTGCCCACAGTTGCGTATAAAATATAAAATGGGTAAACAGGCTATCACGACGCACGCTCGTGCACAAACAGCACACAACGGCACTCTATTACATAAAGTGTGTGTTTCTCTGTATGTGTGGTTGTGTGTGCCTTGTATCAGTTCCTAATCTCTGCGGAGCAAGAAACGCTTAATGCTCTCCGGCAACGGCAGCCGCGCGATGGCCCCCGTTGCGATGTGCTCCAATATGACGTTGCGACAAGCACTTTGCAAGGACAGAACTGAAAATGCAGTTATAATTAGAATGTACGTGCTACAATTAACATGGATATCTGAGAACTTACTGCCCTCCAGCTGTATGATGCGTATTTGCTTGGTTGTGCCATAAACATCGATGACAACATATAGGGGAGCTCTATTTAATGGTATGTCCTTTGACACCGGACCCCTGTCCACGCCATTGATTATGAAGTGCAGCTCGCCCTTGGATGCATCGTACTCTGTGGGCACATACATGATGCCAATGCGTGAGCCTCTATCTGTGAGCAAAATATCTGAATGGCCATTGTCCATAGCGGGACGCAGCAGCCTCTTGGGCAGCAGGCCGCGCGGCGTGCGAACATGTGTTGCATCTCCCAGCAGATTACCTGTGGAATTAGCAGGTTGGTTAATCGATTGGATGAATGTGGTTAGTGGTCACTCACGCTGTGGCAGCTCATTTGGTATGGGATCCATGTTGTCGCCGGTTTGCTCTTGTCGTTGATTCATCTCGAACTTTGAGATCGGATATATCCAGCTGTTGCCCAAATTGGCCAAGTCCGGCAGGGCAAAGTGCGGCAGTCCCTCGCTGCGCATCCCAATCACATTTGGAGTGAGCTCTGTCAGGCCCAGACGCATGTGTCCCGACCAGCCGCGTTCGATTTTCTCAATCTCCACCAGAAATATTTCACCGGGCGCCTTAAATGTTACATAAATCAGTTAATCAGTTAATATTCATGCCACATCCAAGTCTCGCCATATAGATACATATAATTTAGATGGGTTAGGAACTTACCAGTGGTCGCTCTGAGAATGTCAGCGCATCGGCGAAGCTGGTGCGGCGAAAGGCGACCGTTGCATCGTCCTCCAAACGTATATTGGAGCCGTGGTACTGATGAAACCGAAAGAGCTGACGTCCCCACACGCCAACAACGGCTCCAGCGCCAGTTGTTGCCAGTTTCGCATTGTTCATGGCGGCTGCTGCCTCAAATTGTTCGCGGTCGGTCTCGTTGTTGCCGGCAAAGTCGGCTAGATGTGGCGCCTGCTGGTTGTCATCAACGGCATCCATATTTTGTAGTTGTATTCGTTTCTACCATATGTATTTATTATTATTGTGTAAATTTTTAGTTGAGCAGAGGTTGACATGCGACAGTGTTGAGCAGCGTCAAAGTTGCTGCTCTGCTGTGTTGGCAAACGTCAAACATTTGCTTTTGACGTAACAACGCACAGCTGATTGATTGAAAGGCAGGCGAACAGTAAAAAGAAATAAGGTAAATTAACGCACACACACAACAAAAACACGTGAATAATGAAAGAAAATATGCATTTCAATAAAAATCCTGTAGATGCGTGTACCGGGAGCACTGTATGCAGCACGCGGACGTACGCCACAGAATGAAAAGGACGTGCCGTTTCAGGAGATATTGCCGCTGCGACTGAAAAACACGGTCAGCGGCAAGGCCGATTCCGGCTCGGATGTGGCCTGCCTGCAGGAGATGGGCGTGCTGTTCGCCTGCCTCAAGGATAACGAGTTTGTGGAGAAGTATTGCAACAAGGAGATCAATCAGTTCCAGAAGTGCTACAAATTCTACATGGACCGCAAATTTGAGGCGAAAAAGACCGTCAACCAGGGCATCGTGCAGCCGGGCAACGATCTCAATTACAAACAGCTGAACAAGTACATGAGACGCTTTCCGAATCCCAAGTAGATGTGCCTAGGGCCTCGTTCAGTTGTTCAGCCGGTGTTTAATAAAAAAATATATATTTACAAAGCTCTTAAATCGTATTCAAATTCGTTTCAGTAGACGACATCCGCATCGCCCAGTCCGGCGGAGGATTGGCTCACCGGCGAGGGCTGGCTGAGCACAAAGTCCGACATGTTTCGCAGATTGTGAAACTGCGAGTGCTGTTGGTGCTGGTGCTGATGCTGATGCTGCTGCTCGTACAGCTCCGAGATGAGCGCCTGTTTCTCGCAGGCCAGCAGCTCGGCATCGCTGCTGGAGCCGTAGGACTTGAAGTTCAGGTGCGGCACCGACTTGCGGGGCAGCGCCAGATTAATGTGCAGCGGATAGCCGCCATGATCCCAGGTGTCGGTCAACAGGGCCAAGCTGCGATTGGCCTCCAAGACGCGGGCACGCTGATAGTTGAGTCTCTCCTGCTGCAGCTCCGACCATGGCTCCTGTCGCATGCATACAAGATTTACATTATGAAAACAGTTATATCTGTAGTAGAACTTACAAATCGACTGCCCAGTCGCCCAAAGTACTTGATCTGCTCCTGCACGTTGAGCACCTGCTGCATGTAGAAATCGCGCGCCTTCTCGACGCCCTCCAGGCCGAACAGCAGCAGCTCCCGCTGCTCCTCCAGATGCTTCAGTCGCTTCAGCATGTTGTAGTCGATGCCATGCTGGAGTGTGTGCCGGCGCGATTCGCGTCGCTTGTTGTTGGATTTCTTGGGCGGCAGCGCCAGCGTCAGTCCGCCCAGCGCGTAGTCCGTTGCCGAGGCGGATGAGGAGCCGCCGTCGGCGGAGCCGCGATGCTCAAACTGCTCGCGTGCCGTCTTCAGGCTCGTCTGCTTCTGCTTCTCGCTGTGCATCAGGCTCAGCTGCCAGTTCTGCAGCGCGTTCCGTATGTCCGCCTTGGCCAGCGGCGGAGCCGTCGTCGTCTGGCGCGGTGGCTTCGGCGGCGGCTCAGGCGTTCTATAATCCACATCATGCTCCAGCTCGGGACTCAGTGGTGGTGGCGTGCTCAGGGTCAGCTGCGAGCGCGGACGCACCTTCGCCGTGGGCGCACTGCCCTCCATGTTCAGGCCGAGTAGTTGCGGTGCCGACGGCGGACGCGGCGGTTTCACCAGATTCTCGTGGACCTGCATCTGTGCTTGTGCCTGCTGCTGATTGCGCAGCAGGCAGAGCTTCAGTCCCGCGCAGAAACGCTCGAAGGACAAGAGGCCGCTGGGCGGCGTCACGCGACGCAGCGAGTCCAGCACGCCCAGCGGCAGTCCCTTGGAGCCATCGTCCTGCCAGCCCTTCTCGATGTCCGCATACCGCACATACCCGCTGTGCTTGTCGTCCAGAATGTCGAAGAGCTTCTTCATGGAGAGGACAAACTGCTTGGGCAGCGCGTCCAGCGAACTGAGGCTGCCGCTCTTGGTGCCGTTGGCCAGCATCTTCTTGGAAGTGGCAAAAAATGGAAAGTACGCATAAATTAGCTTAAATACTCATATATATCAAACGATTTCGCCCACGATATTTGCGCTCAATGCATAGTTTTGAATATTCATTAGCATAAGCAGCCAAAACGAAAGACTTAGGCAACGAACTGGCGTTGTTTATAAACAAACATTTCAGCGATTTCTGCAAATTACTCACTTGCAGCGCAAACTGGAAACGCGAACTCTGATTCTTCGGCAGCCTTTTGAGGCCGTTCGTCAAGGCTTTGTTCGGCCTGGACTTGCACAATTTATATATATATATATACACTATTTTTTTGTTGTTTATAATGCAACTCCGTAGTGTGTGCTGGGAACATCCAAACCCAACCGACTGGTTGGGAAGACTGCAGAGCCGTCGCGAGCGCATGCGCATGCCCAACTGGTTGAGTGGCTGGCGGGACAGGTTTTTGGTTACAGTTTGGGAGACAGACACACACACACACACACACACACACATGCATACACACGCACAACACCCATACCAGAACGCGTGCCTAGCTGAAGCCGAAGCCGAGGCTGAGGCTGCTTCCCCAAGCAGAAATCACAGTGGTACAATTATAGCAAGAAATATTTATTAGTAGAAATTCAATGCGCTTGGTATTCAGTCAAGGATAGCTAATTGCTTACTCTAACATGTATTCATGTGTTTTCTTCTTCTTCTTCTTCTTCTTTTCTGTTCTGTTCTGTTCTGTTATGCAAGAAATGCAAACTCTGCGCAGTCCGCGCGCGTTTGGGGATCGCTAGAATGAGCATTTCATGCGCTTCCCGCTCTAAATGCTAAATGAGTTTAACTGTTTAACTGTTGTGGTTGGTGGCGGAGACCTACAAGTCGGCGACGGACTTTCGGCGCACGTATTTGGCAAAGTAATCGGGACGCCAGCACTTGCAGGAGCCGGGTATCAAGAACCAATCGTAGTAGAGCCGCACCTGGAAGCAGCCCAGCTCGTCGTGTCCATCGCAGTGCGCATCCGCCGGCGCATTGGAGGCGCCAACGCTTTGCGCGCCCACCGTGCTGCCATCGGAGGCGTTGGCCACGCCCGCCCGCTTCTGCAGATACTGCTGATAGGCCTGGAAGTCCTGCACCGAGGGCGCCGCTGTTGTGCTGCTGCTGCTGGGCACCTGATCCTCAGCATTCGGATAGAAAATCTCCGCGACCAGCAGGCTGACCCAGCGCGGCGAGGACAGACAGCCGCCGTCCAGGTAGTGACAGCGCGCCTGGATGCAGCGCGTCACCTCCACGGTCTGCGTGAAGTAGCCCTCATACGGTATCTGCACCACGTACCGCCAGGCGCCCTGATAGTTCTTGGCGAACACCGGCGTGGCATACTCCACCTTGGCCGGGCAGGGTGTGGGCGGACCCTCATACCGTATGGGTCCAACCTCCTCGCGACGCTCTGCGGTCTGCGCGGGCGCCACGGCACTGGTGTCGCCCTGAATGGCGCGGTACAGTGTACAAAAGCTGTAAAAAAAACAAACAAAAAAAATATATATAGATAAACATTGATTCTTTAAATGGAAATTCTTTACAAAATTAAATTTGTTGAATTTTTTGTTTAAACACGATTTTATGAATCTCTACTAAGTACAAATCATAAATTCTCAAGTGAAGTCTAAAAAGAATTTTGTAATATTTTTTCTTGCACTTTTTTGTGTTTTAGTTGATCTTATATTTTTTCTATTTATGGAAATCTCTTTTATGGAATTTGGTTATATTAAAACTTACACTCCGCCGCCATCGCAGAATTTGCGCGGCTTGCGCTCCTCCGCCGCGCGTCGCTGCTCGTGCAGCTGCTGCTGCTGCTGGTGCTGGTGCTCCTCGTCCAGGGCGGGATCGAAGTAGCTGTACTCATTGGACTCGACGCCGTCGGGCAGGCTGCGTGTGACGCGCGTGGCGTAGTGCCGATCGATGTTGTTGTTGTCCAGCTGGTCCACCGGCTCGTCGCGGATGATCTGCGTCACCTTGGGCAGCGTGTCGTCCGCCTTCAGCACGGGCAGCGTCTTGGACAGGAACTTCAGGGTCTGGTTCCGTATCAGTTCGCTGCGAGCAGGGAAATTTCAACGTTGGAGCTGGCAGCTGGTTAAAGGGCTGGCACTTACAAGGGATACGGCTCGCCGAGGACATTTTGGCCCAGTGGATTCTTCGGTATCTGTCCCTTGTTCAAATCGCCGCAGATGTTGTGGACGGACACCGCCGACTTTTTGCCCGTGGCAACATCTTTGCAGTCGGCATTGATGAAGGTGTAGGGCGGCGGACGGACGCGTGGTGGCACCGCGTTTGGTGACTCCACAAATGCATAGTAGCCCTCCGGCGGCTCCTCGCCGTAGTCTGTCTGCGCCTGCGTCGGCGACTGTGGCAGCTGCGCAGTCGTCAGCTGGGCGAGCAGCAAAAAGCTGAGTATTTTCTAAAACGAAAGAAGGCCGCAGAAAAACACGTTTATTAATATTATTTCTTCTTCATGGACATAAAGAACGCGACATCATAAATCAAATTAATTACCCGGACAGTGGTCTGAATGGATAGCATTGTGATTTTGAATGTGGCATTGGCCCAATGGGCACAAAGACGCGCTCTCAGCTCTCGCGCGTTGGCGAAAGCGCGAAAGTTGGCGCGACCTGCGGCGCCAGCCACAGGCATCAAAATAAACAAACCCAGCAACAACAACAACAACAACAACAACAACAACAACGAGTGTTACTTTTGCATCTTAATCTCTTTGTTAGGTACTTGTATTTGAGCAAGAAACTAAAAAAAAAACTTTCCCTGAAATTCTGTCAGCTCTTTTTGAATGAAATCAAAAGTTTCCAGAATGTCTCAAGCTCTACACAGATTTGGAGCTGGGGGATTCAGGTCAAGTGGTTGTGGGCGTTGCAAGAGCGCGACTTTTCCAAGCCGCTTTGTTTTTCCCCACAGCGGCAATTGGGCCAACACTGTGGAATTTCTCAGGCTCCATGGCTCAGCAATTTTGTTTTTTTTTTTTTGATGGGGTGCTTTGCATCTCGTTTCGTGACATGATTCACAGCCACAATTCGGCATCCCGAAAAACGAGCGAAATTGGGTCAACTTCTGTTGTTGTTGTTGATTTCGTTTGTTCTCTTTTTTTTGTTTATTCCAATGAGCAAACGCGTCGTTGTCATTTCCATCTCGTTATGTGAAACTCGTTTCTGCTTATTTTTTTAAGCGATCCCTTTACGATTGTTTCTCTTTAGACTTCTTTTTTTTTTTTTTTTGTTAAACGGCACTTGCAACTGCCGTTTAATTGCACCTTTTACTGACCGCATTTAACCTGACCTAACTGCAACTGCTGCTGTTAGCTGTTACGGCCAGGTTAATGACTATATTTAAAGCTGGCAAAACACAAAGCAACGGGGCCACAATTTGTCGCTAGTTTGTGTGCGTGCGCCATTAAATTGTTCTAAATACGCTTTAGGTAACGGGAAAGTTGCTCCATGCCAGGCTGACAGGCACTCACAGTTGTGTGTGTGTGTGTGTGTGTTGGTGTGTGTTGCCTAAGCCGATTGGCCCGTCACTTTAATTCATTAGCATGTCTATATATATACACCTCTATACATATGTTAGTTGCTCCAGAATTTATGCTAACAGTAAATGTCTGCTGGCCAGCGTGCAAAACAAAAGACTTAGGCAACGAACTCGCTCGCTGATCTTACATTGAAAACATTGCGTCGCACTTACCACCAGTAAACGATAATCCATGTTGGCATCAAGCACCAAACAGTCAACTTTGATAGCTTTTTATTCAGTTTCTCAGCCAAAGGCACACAAGAATTTCCTCTTTCTTTTACTTCCTTTTTATTTTTTTTGTAATTTTTTGTTTCGTGCGCTTTACAGAACTCGACGCGGCAAGTGCAACAACTGAACTGAGTCTCTGCATGCGCAGTCAGCAGACATTGAACCTCTGCTTTTGAACTTGGTCATCAGCTTGGAGAGAACAAGCCCGAGAGAGTCGCGTGGTCACGGCCATGGCCAACAGAAAGTCAGAAAGAAAGCTTTAGCTCAGAGTTTTGCGGCAACTTGAGGCAACTTTCGAGAGTCATCCAAGTCAAGAGCAAATTGTGAGGCATGCTTTTAGGAGGCTGTTAAATATGATTTTCAAATTAAATCAATTTCATAAAATATCAAGAATTTTTGTATTTTGTCATTTTCAGATTTATTTAAAAATCCCAAATCTTTCATCCAACAATTTCTCGTTTATTCATGAATACAATGTACATGCATCAATTAATAAACATGCGCTTAACATACAATAGTTGAATCATTCATTTATATATATATATATCCATATGTATATATTGTTGTATATAATAATAAAGTGTACATTATGCAAAAACAATGTTTTAAAGTCTTTAAACATTTGTTATCAATATAATGTTTTGGTTTAATGCTTTCCTACACATACATATACATTACAAATGTATAACTCTTATCATCTATATCATATCGTATTAAGAAAAAGTAATATGCAGCTGTGCCAAGTCGTTTTGTTTTTTGTTTCTGTTGAAATATCTATAAGTTTGTTGCAAATATTAAAATACAAATACTAGACGTAGTAATTGAAGAGAATATGTACACATATGCATACGAGATGTATGCATAAATACGTTGCTTGAAACTTGGTTTCGTTAAAAAAATTAAAATTTTCTTATATATGCCATGCACTTTCTGCTTTTAAATCAAGAGTTTAACAAAAGAAAAATAAAATACAATTATTGCATGAAAAGAAATCAAAATCAAATCATATTGTACTTTCATATTTAACTAAATAAATAAAAAAAAAAACTATTTATATGCAAAGTCAATTTCTTGTTGTAGTCATCTTTCAATTGCGGTTATTGCGTTCAATAAATTAACTTAAAACGAAATCAAAAACGGGCTCAACTTTTCCACTTAATGCAATATTGCAACTAGCTTAAACAACGGTTTATATATATATATGTCTACATACGAGTATGTATATATATAGTTTTTAAATCGCAAATCGTTAAAGTAAACGTTGTGTATAACATCTTTTTAGCTTACAACTATATGTTTGTATATATATGCAACTGCATCGATCGTTTGTTATATAGTAAAATTGTAGTATATATAAAGTAAACGTTATGCTTATATCTATAGTGCGTTTGTGTGTGTGAGTCTGAATCCAAATCCATGAACAATATCGTCATTAATTCTTGGGCGACACGGTAATTAACTTGTGTGGCGTTACGGGCGAAATCTGGCGAGAATAATTAAGGAGTTTAGATTATATTTAAATTATATTTTTTTTGGGGAACCTACCCATAGGGAGCGACCCATGTACGTATCATCATCGTCCTCGATCAGACCGCTCGTATGGTGATGGCTCTGCTGATCAATGAATAGCAGCGTATCCTTGCTGCAGGTATTGGCCGAGTTGCGCAGCAGCGAGGACAACGTCTCGCTGCAGTCGCGCAACTTGTAATTGGAGCTGGTGGAGAAGGAGTGCCGCAGACTGAGGCTGGCCGCGGCCGCCTGCTGCTGCTGCTGTTGTTGTTGTTGCTGCTGCTGCTGCGTGACGCTCTCGATGGCCGAGACGCTGCTGCGCGAGCCGTGCCAATTGTGGTTGCAGTGGTTTTGGAGCGCGTGACGCGACAGCTGCAGACTGGAAGACAACTGCGGCGTCGTCGCATTGCCATTGAGCAGCCCATTCATGTGGCCATTAAACTTGCTCTGCAGCGTGGAGGCTGCCGTCACTGAGGTGCTCAGCGAGCGTGGCGAGGAGCGCGACGAGAGCGAGCTAACCGATGAGGCCGAACTGGACGCTGTGGATGTGGCTGAGCTGGCCGCGTGACCATTGGTTTTCGCCTCCGCCGGTGCAGGCAGTTCGCTGGCCGCCTCAGCTGGAGTTTGGGTTGGTGGTGAAGCTTCGCCTGTTGTGGCATCGCTCTGCTTTTCAGCGCAGTCCTCATCCATGGCAAACATTTGCGTGGCTTCAGCCGCATTTGCGGGCTCAGCAGCGGGCAGTGGCGTCGGCTGTGGGGTTGGCGTCGTGGACAGCGGCGCAGCGAGCTCAGCGCTGAGCTCAGCCGGCGCAGCTGCTGTCTCCGTTTCCGCATCTGCATCGGCAAAGGCTAAAGTCGCAATGTCCAAAGTTTCGTGGGCATCTTTGGCATCTGCTGCAGCCACAACTGAAAGGGCATCAGAATTAGCATAGGTATTCATTATGTAAGTCGAGCTGGACTCACCCTCGCCCTCCTCGATTTCACAAGCAACAATCGGTATGGGTATGGACACAGCCACAGCTTTGACGGGCGCCTTCTCAGCCACTGCGTGCTCGGACACTTCTGTTGACGTGGCCGCCGCCTCCTTCTCCTTGTTAACTGTGACGGCGGGCGGGGCAATGCGCGAGACCCAATGATCGCCCGAATTGGAGCTGGAGCCGGAGCACTCGGCGGCGGCATCGACGCTGCGTCGCTGATAGAACAGCATATAAGCCTCGTTGTTGATGATGTCCTGCTCGATGTCCGCCTCGGGCACCTTGCTGACGCGCTGATCGTCGAACTTGTACCACTGGCGATCGTACGGATTCTTGCAGGCGGCCGTATAATGGCCCGTCTCCAGCGTGTCGCCCTGATGGTAGCACACAGCGTACAGATCATAACGGGTGTCCTTCGGCTCGGCGCGTGAGTTGAGCGTGGAGGAGCGCGAGTCGCCGGAGCGTGATTTCTTGCTCGATTGCTCCATGGCATGGCCCAATCCGCTGCCGCCGTTGCACTCGCGCACTCCGCGCGCCAAATGGGGCGACATGTCGAAGGCGGTCAGGGGAAACTTGACCATGGTGGTCAGTTTGGCCGCCTGCGGTCCCTTGGACTGATGCTGGCGGAAGCGCTTGAAGTGCACAACCAAAATGTCCGGCAGCGACCACAGGCCCAGTGTCTTCACCACGGGCAAATACTGCTGGCAGTGTGGACAGCGCCAGGCATCCTCCGCACTGAGCGTCTCCGCTTTGGTGTAATGTTCCAGACATTGTTCCAGAGTCAGAGCAGCGGTGTCGTTGGATTTGCTGGCGCTCAGACGCGCCACGCTTTCGTGCTCGACAACAACATCCGCATCCGATTGCAGCTGGACGAAGTGCGTCTCGGGCGCGCTCCATTCCAGCAGGAGCTTGATGTGCGTGGGTCCCGCCTCGGAGGAGAGCACCGAGAGCGCCATGTCAATCATTTCGGTGAGCAGCGGATGCTCCACCTGCTCCAAATACGTATCGGGATCGGCGGAGGGATCTTGGAGGCGTATTTTGAACATATCCGTCAACGGCGTCGCATAGGAGAACACCTCCGGTTTGAGCAGCGAGGACATCTCGCGCAGCATGCGCTTCTGCAGCTCCTGGTAGCTGCAATCCCGCGGCGCCTTCATACTGAAGGGTGCGCCAAAGCGCGTGCAAACTTCCTTGGGATCGCCATCCGCCTCGCCCTCGGCTGCCTGAGGCGTCCTGTGCACGTTGGCCACCAGCAACAGCAGATCCGTGGAATGCGCCGCTGTGGCTGCCGGCGGCGCGGGCTTCTCGGTGGCATCCGCTGGCGTTGCATCCAGGCTGGCCTTGGGCGCCGGACTCACGTCGGGCACCTCAATGCAATAGATGTTGTCCACGCTGTTGAGCGTCTCCACGGGCTGAGTATCGTAGAAGACGCGCGTGAATCCCTCCGAGCTGAGGTCCACCAGCACCATGCGATCGGCGGCAATGCCCGTCTCCTGGAGCTGTTCGCGCAGCGCCACAATCGGCGAGCCGGCGGGCACGCGCAGACCCATTTTGAGCTGGCGCGGCTGCTGTTTCATAAAGACGACGGTCACAAAGATGGTCACCTGGGTGAGCTGCGGCAGCTGCACCGAAATGCAGTGGAACGGATCGAAGGTATTGGACTGCTTCTGGCAGCGCGGGCAGGTCAGCGACGAGCGGAACTGGGCCTGGAACACGGCCTGCACGAAGCTATTGTTGCAGCGTATGTGATTCGCCAAGGTCTCGGCGGCAATGATCTCATCCGAGCGGCCGTAGGAGTTCTGCGCGGGACGCATAAAATACTGATATGAGTGGATTAAGTGTTTCAATTCAAGGGCCACCTACCTTGATGCTTTTGTAGCGACGCTTGCTGGCCGTATTCAGATCCTCGTGCACCTTGTCCAGCAGCCAGAAGAGAAACTCCTGCGCATCGTGCTGCGTCGAGCTGCGAAATTGCGTTCCATAGCGATCGACGACCGCCTTGAAGCTGGTGCTGTGATCGCTCTCGTTGCGACAGGTCCACAATGCCTTCAGTACGTTGGCCAGCTGCTCGGTCAATTCCCCCTTGGTGCCAAATTTGCGTGCGTTGATTTTGTTGCGACGCTTCAGATCCGCCTGCAAATGAAAAGAGGAATATAAGCTGGAGTTGACCAAGTCGCGCCCATTTAGATTACCTTATACTGATCCAGGACAAAGTACTCGGCTAGGATGTCCGTGTGGCTGAGGCATTGGAGCACCGCGTTCATGAAGCAGGTGTTGCCATGGTTCTTTAGGCCCATTACGCCGGGCGTCTGATCGGCGGGCCACTGATAGCCACCGATGGGCGGGACACGTTCCGTTCCGTTCTCGTTTCCCATGCCGGTCGCCTGGCCATGTTTGTTCGCCTGTAAGATGCAAGACACAGGGGGATATGGTGTTAGATTACTCACTGGAGACTACAAATTGATGTGCGGCGATGGAGAAACTCGTTTCCAGCGGTTGCCGCCAATAAAAACTGTAAACGTGCAAACAAATGTGGATGGAATGGGATGTGGGTTAGGCAGGGGGTGGCGAGGGGAGGGATTACTGTGGAAATTGGGTTTCAATTTCGTTGCCAATTAAAAATTGTTTCGAGCAGCGCCAATTTGCGGCAAATGAAGAAATATTTAGAATATCTAGCAGCCGGACCAGAAAGATGAAAAACTGAAGCAAACACAATTTATTGGCCCGGCCCAGTTCCAGCTTGCTTATCTGAACAATCACGTAATAATAGCAGATTCTGCGTAACACTGTGTAAATATTTAATATGTGTATTATTAACGATAATACTTTGTACATATATTTGTGTGTACAGTCATCAACTTTGTAACCGTGTTAATAACAAAGCAAACAAAACGGAAAGCAAAATTGACCGCAGATATCAACATAATAAAATCAAAGAGAATTTTTATGATTTTTTGGTGATAGAATTAAATTGTATAATTCAATGTATATAATAAAAGAATCAGATAATTCATCTAAACTAAAATGTTAATAGACAAATTTAGTATAATTCGAATTTTATGGAATACTTAAAATTGAATGTATTTAATTTTATATAAAATTTATGAAGTTCGAAATGTCTGCATTTATGTGCATGTAAAATATCCAGCTGTATAAATAATCGAAACCTTAAGGCAACTAACTCTCAAGGATAGCGAATATGCATTTTGATTATGTTTATGCTTTAGAGGGAGGTTATAATAACCAGTAGCCTATTTATAAGCTGTTGTTACTCAAACACAATAATAATAATAAAAATAGAAATACTTGAGGCAGCGAACCTTGCAATGGATATATTTATAAATAAATGTATAAATGTGTGTAGATTTATGTAAATGGAGCGTTGGGGTGCGAGTGTCGTTGAAAATGACGCGCAGGTCAAACGGATTTACGATATTATAAACACGCTTTTCTACAATGCCCCACAACGGGGGCAAGTTTATTTAACGCATTTCGTGTTGCAATGAAATTGGTGAATTATTATGAAATTGCAACCGACTGGCAAATTAAATAAGAGCTGAAAGAAACAATATAGGCTACGGTCAAAGGTTATATGTCGACATGTGAGGTCAATGCTAAGTGCTTTATGTGTTTGTTGGCAAATGCAGTCAAAATCAGATAAGTACAGCAAATAGAGTGTGAGCCATAACTTATGAGGGGCCGACACTTAAGGCTTATAACGTCATAGAGCAGTCAATGGGAACAAAGAAGTTCAAAAAAAAAACAAGGCAGAAAAAAACGCCAAAAAGAAGCGCTTAGCGAAATCAAAAGCCGGTTTTTTAAAAAAGCTAAACCCACGCAAAAGTCTAGGCCAAAGAAATAAAAAAAAAAACAGCAACAGATAAACCAGTAAATAGAGAGAGAGAAAAAAAATTAAGAAGAACTGGTGCCAATAAAGACACAATTGGCCTGGCCAAAAACAAAACAATGTGGGTTGTTTTGGACCTGGGTTTTGGCCCAATAGGTGTGGGCTTGATCGAAAGCACTAAAGGGTATTCACAGACTCGTACCTCTTTTCGACGCCAGCATCCGGTGTAGAAGGGCACGATTTCTATAAAGGTTGTGCGATGCGCAGTGTTGTTCTCGGGCGACTGCGTATTTAAAGTTGAAAGATACAAATACAGCAAGACATAAAGATAGAAAAAGAGAAAGGACTATATAGTTAGCTTAAAGCGTAAGTAGTAGGCTTATAATTAAATTAAATGGCAACAATATTTAGTAAATTCTTTTTTAATTGAGGCAGTTGTAGGAAACCAAAAGTAGACTAAAATCTGTGCATATGATGTATTTATTTTCTGATTTAATTTTATTATAAACTCTTATGACTATTGAAAAGGAGTGTCTTAAATTACTGCAACTGCAGAATCAGGTTGAGTAACGTCATTCCAAATTTATTGTCATCTAATGCCAGCTGCATGAGACACCAATGGCAATGCCAATATCAATACCAATCGACATCCAAGTCTCAATCCGAATCCCCATCCTAAGCGCACTCTGAACTATGCACATTGTGAATGTTGTGAATGCTGTCACCCACCTCCGCCCACTTGCGGTGAATGCATTCAGTGAGTGTGTCAGCAACAAGTTATTGCTATTGTTATTGTTATTTTGTTTCAATGCAAGCCCCGGCATCCGTTGTTGTGTTTTTATCTCAATTGACATTGCGCTGGCATTGGAACGGACTGCATTTGACAAATGGCATTGAGTGTCTGCCCCGCCCCGCCCTGCCCCTTCACCAAATGGGGCAGAAAGAGGTCACAAAAGAATATCCTAGATGTCACTTTGGCGAGATTTCTGTTGCAAATTGTTATATTGTTTTTCAACCAAGTGAAGGTCAACACAGACATCCTTTGTGCATCCTTTAAATGTGCGTTCAATGGGTATATTCGATTCGGCAGGCAGTAAGAAATATATATATATATAGGGTATTTTTTATATTTGAAGCTGTGGTTTAGATTTCCTTCACTCAATTATTACGCATTTATTCAAAATTCGATTATATATTGCGAGATTCAGCTTAAAAATTAAGCTGAAAAGCGGCTTAGGCAATTAAACGAAGCCGAAATGAAAACCAAATGAAATAAGCCGAGCTAAGAAGCAGCTTTAAGACAGGCAAAACGTAGCCGAAAACAACAAAAACAATAGCCAAAGCACAGTTAAATTTGCCCAGCTGTTGTTCTTGTTGTTGTGGTTGTTGTTGTTGTTGAATCAAAGGCATTTCAAACGTACAAATGGTCAGCGACGAGCCTCAATAAGTAAATTGAGTGGAATTTGCTTTAAACGCATGTTCAGTTATATACATACATATATATCAAATTTATATTCATATATATGAACTCATATGAACATATATAAGTGTATCTGATGATGTGCGGTGGCTAGTGACCTAATCGCTGTGGCCAGCGTCAGACAAAATGTAAAGCATTTCTCACACAGCTGGAGACCGCGTCGTCGTCGTCTGTTTCTATTGCCCGCGTTCTGGTATTGCGCATACGCCGCGTTAGCCGGCTATAGAAACCGGTGCAGCAATATATCTTAATACACATGCATATACATACAAGTTTGTATGTATGTATTTTTATATTTATGTAGCTAACGATAACTGTTGGGTGGCTTACGAATATGCCCCACATTATTTAATCTATGTTGTAGTATATACCTCACGGATTAAACTTAAAATTGCTGCAAAAATAATAATTATTATTGGGTTTTTTTATGTGTCAATGCACTTAGCTTTAATTAACAGCTTTAAATATTTTTTATGCAAATTAATTGAGCTACTTAATTTGCTTTTATTATGAATATAAGAAACTTTATTAATTCAGTTTTATTTTTACTTAATTGTCTCTTGCAGTTAAACAAATTTATATTTTTCAGGTTTAATACTTGTAAATTAGAAATATACTCAACAGAAATGATCGAGTTTTTACATTCTGCAAGGGTATCTAGTCTTCGGCACTAAGTTTTTTCTTAGTTTTTTTGTTAATTGAGCAGAGAAGTCACCGTTGCCGTCACCATCGTCGTCACCGTCTACGTTATTGTCGCCACTTGTCTCAATTTACTGTAGCAATTTTATCATCGTTATTATTTATAAATTTAGCGCATTTATCTTTGTTTTTGCATTCGCTTTTGTTTTGTTTATTTATATTAAAATACGAGCCGAGTATCAAGTAACAAGCCGCTTCTAGATATACGTATAAGCACATTTATATGTATATGTATATCGATATTTTATACTCGTTCACGAAGTGAAGAGAGTATATTGTGTTTGTCCAATGTCTGTCCGTATAAACGGACTTAGTTCGCCGTTATTGGAGCCTGAAACTTGCAATATGTACTCGTGATAACCTGTGTTATCTGATACAAACTGACACAAATTATTACTTATGTATAAGAATCCATTTTTCAAACTCACATAACTTTGTCAAAACTGAACCGATTTTCATGTTTGAGGGCATTTTGGTCATTATTTGGCCTCTAGTTTGATTCTACATTCAAAATATATGCGTTTTTGAAAATAAATTTTTTTTGGTATTTTTTGGTCAAAAAAGCATACAAAAATTTTGACATGTAAAGCTCTCAGATCGATAGCTTCCATATTTCAAATCTCATAACTTTGTCAAAACTGAACCGATTTTCACGTTTGAGGGCATTTTGTTCATTATTTGGCCTCTAGTTTGATTCTACATTCAAAATATATGCGTTTTTGAAAATAAATTTTTTTGGTATTTTTTAGTCAAAAAAGCATGTACTCCCCCCTTATATATTTTTGGAAAAAATTTTTTTTCAAAATTTAAAATTGCGAATTTTTAATTTTAATCAATTGCAATTGTCATAATTAGTATAAAAATCAACATTAAAGACGATTTTGGGGGGGTCAAAATTTTGGTCAAAAATCATGCCAAAATTTACAAAAATTTTGACATGTAAAGCTCTCAGATCGATAGCTCCCATATTTCAAACTCCCATAACTTTGTCAAAACTGAACCGATTTTCATGTTTGAGGGCATTTTGGACATTATTTAGCTTCTAGTTTGATTCTGCAAAAGTTGTGCAATTACGCTCATCAATTTTTTTTATTTTTTTTTTACTTTTTTGACAAAAGATCATGTGCTCCCTTTTTTGTGACTTTTTATTTTTAATCGATTCTATTAGTCATAATTCGCAATTTTGACATTTAAAACTCTCGGATCCATAGGTCCCATTGCGCAGTCGGTTACACCCGTCTGCCACATGTTAGCTGTTATATATAAATTGACTTATCTTTTTGGTTATTTTGTTTGCAAGCATCGACTCATTCGATTTGTTTGTACACTGAAGTTTAAACCTGAGTGAGGGGGAAGGTGCATCACATACATACATATATTCTTGTTTATATACATTTTGTCTGTCTGGCTAACTGAAAAACATTCCATAGGCCAAATTGTTTATGCGCTGCTGCAGCAAAAATGTGCTTCGATAAGGCCCAAAGGCATCGATTGCTTATCTGTCGTTCTATGTTCATGAAGTATTTTGATTATTTTTGTTGTTTTTAGTTTTTTTGTTTTTACGTAACTGCAAGTGGCACTTGCAGTCAACATTGCAGCAATGATTATTGTTGTTGTTGTTGTTGTTTTTGCTGTTACGCTTACGTTTTATTAAATAATTGTAAATAATTGAAGATAATTGCCAACGTTGTTGTTGTTGTTGTAGCTGTTTGTACCGAGTTAAAAACCAGCATGAATGAAATAACAACAGCTCTAAGCTGTGAGCCGCAACTAGGCTTGGCCCAGAGAGCTAGAGAGCTTCACAAAGTTGATTGTCGTTCATTCTACCGGTTCGTCAACTTTGTTTTGGAATTTATAAATCAAATACGTGCGTAATCAGGAGTATATCTGTATCTGCATGTCTGTAGGTTTTTTTTGCTTGTGTTATTGTATAATGCCATATAAAATCGGATAAATTACATAGTTTGACTATTACTAATCACTTTAGTTTGGCCTGTCGCGTTTCCTTCGCGTCATCTGCAAAGTTGAAGTCTAAATTAAAAATTATAAAGAAAGCATATGTACAGACATTTATACTCTAGCAGCAATTTATTTGCACTTTTCAAAATAAAAGATTTTTATTAACTGTGTTCATATCATATAGCTATATTATTTTTAAAATATTAATATATTTTTGAACTTTGCTTGCATCATACAGTTATAATATTTTCAGCACAGGGTATACGATCACCCACATACCATATTTGCTGGCTTTAGCTCGCATAGACTCTGAGTTCTCTGCTGTTGACGCTGATTAACATTTATAAGGGGTCGTGGCATGCGTGCAACCGACTATTACATGCATTTGCATAATTTTCCATACCCTTTAATCCAGTTTCAACGAGCACAGGGTATGCAAGCACGACTACGTATTGCACAAGCAAACATTTTACTCACTCAATTGTGCCCAGTTGAGGTGCTAAGTGAAGTGCTCACGTGACAAGGCAAATTCGTCATTGAAATTGATTGCTAATTAATTTTAGTGTTACGATAGCACAATTTTTTTTTTAATTTTATAAACGTTTGATTATTTCTGTGATTTAGAGATTAGTATGTGAAGTCATAAAGTCGTCAGACGAGCTGGGAGTCAAGTGTTTTAACGTCTGATTGTTGTCTCGATGCAATCAATATGTGGCCGAAAACAAAGCAATTGTCTCACATAGTCCCAGCGGGTTTCGAGGTAATGCAATTAGTTGTACAACTTGATGTATGGATCGTTTTCAATTCAATTGAATCAAGCGGGCAATCGAACAAATTCACTTGACACCTAAAGACATTTGATGAATGCTTTTGCCTACATTTAACACTTGACAAATGTTTTACGAGTCGTTGATCGCCCGATCAACCGATCTTTTTTCTATAATTATAGAATGCAATGACTGTTGTTGTTGTTTTTTGTTTTCTTGCTAGTTATATAAAGGCGTTCGTCACACGTGGCCAACACGCCCACATTTTTCTCCAACACAGATATCTGCCAAGGTTCCCTAATCAGCACCTTGACTGTGTGAATTGGCCGCTTATCAGTGGCGTGATACGCAAACGAATGTGAATTCCTGTATCTGACTGTGTATTCGTTTGCCATTTATTTATTTAGTTTGGTTCAGTTCGGTTCGGTTCGCATCGGTTCGGTTCCCACTTGCCATACGATATCACAAGGACAAGCGGTCCAGTTATTTAGTGGGGGGAGGGCAATATTTGCACTTTTTATTTGGTTATCAAATACTCTCGACTGCATAACACATTATGACAGCTAGAAGTACTGAAGTATATGCGTATATATAATAACGGTATCTAGACATTATAATGGACTTTGCGTTGTTTTAAATTTATGTGTACAATTAAGTCAGAGTAAAATACATTTTTGCGTTTGACGCAAGACAAAAAGCAATCACACTTTAATTATGCGTGTGATATATATGTCTATATATCTACATATATATATGAACACGCGCACATTAACCATCATAGCCCAAGGCAAGACAATCAAGTGCTTTCTTACATTTTAGCCTATTTTTTGTGTTTTATTTTTCAGAGTCTCTGCGCTATTTCAGTCACATGACCTTTTAATTGTAATTTTGGTTGAGTTCAGGGTCATAGTTTTTATTGTACAGTACAAAATTTTACATTTATTTTAATAAAATGACTAAAAAGAGGAAAATTTTACAAGGAAGCACTGAGATTAGAAATTTAAAGATAAAAGCTAAGTGCTCTAAAAGAACGAGAGAATACAATTTACAAAAGAGTAAAAGAGAGGGTAAAGTCGTTTCACTTTCCACAGCTAAGTGCACTTTAGTTTAATTGACAAAATTACAACCTAATTGCAATTTATATAAATATATAAGCCTAAATGCTGTGAAAGTTCAACTTACACAGAGAATAAGTGCAAAAGTCGAGAGTCAAAAAACTGAAAGCTGACAAAGTTGAGCAGACGGAAAAGTGTTAAAGTTTTTAGTCATATTTTATTTAATAAAAAAACATAATTAAAGCAAAGCTTAACATTTATTTGCGCTGATTAGGCGTTATTTAAATGAGTTTAGACAACGACTTAATTTAGTCAAACAAACTGATAGCTTACTCAGAGACTAGTTGTGCACTAAAGTTAATTCAGCTTTATCTGCTGATTACCTTAGCACAGCTTAGCAACGCTGCCAATGAAAATTACAGACAGACAGACAGACACACAGCAGCACTGATTAAAGTCTTGAGTGAATGAACTGTGTCTGCTGATCAATTTCGCAGCATGCGCGCTGTTCTCTTTTTCAATTCAACCAACAAAAAAAGAAAAACAAGAACAACAAAATTTAGAAACTAGTTTAGCGCATAGTTTAACAAAAGTTGTGGTGTCGGACACGATTGTTGTTAATGCAGCAAGGCAACTATTTTTGAACGCGCACCGCACATTTGTTTATGAAAATATGCTGGCTACAAAAATACACACACGAAAATTCAAAAAAAAAAAAACAAGATCTATAATAGAAAAAGAAAAAAAAATACCCATTCTGAAAAAAACATGTTCAATTAGTTTGATCTCAATTGATTTTACCTTGAAAGCGAATTCAAAAGAGCAACAGCGAGCGAGCGAGAGAGCGGCAGAGAGAGAGTGAGAGAGAGAGCAAAAAACGTGCGCACGGTCGCAAAACTAACAACAGACAACAATAATTCGCACACAGCTTTTTGTTGTACAACTGCAACAACAACAACAAAAGTTACGTGTTAGCTTTTGCCTAGCGGAAATACGCGAAATACACACATACACACAAACGCACTCACGGCACTTGAATATCATAGAAAATCAGCAAACAGCGGCACTTGCCCACACACACACACACACACACACACTCGCACACGCTGTTACGTACTAATCTCGGCCATCAACAAGTGCAACAACAACAACATTTGCCACTACACTAAACAACAACAACTGTCAAATAGTATTCCATGTTTAACAGTGGGTGGCCAAAAGCTTGCGGAAACGACCTGCAAATGAAACCCGTCATTGCTCCACCCCCCCTCTCACCTGACCAGACGCACCCCAAACAAACAGAAAAAAAACTTATCACGTGTGCTTATTTGAGCTGAGCTCGTGTTTTTTTACGTTCGCTGAATGAACACAGAATTAGCAGACAAGCTAAAAAGGATGCAATTGATGATAGATTAGTTATACTTAAGGTGTCCAAGACTAGCTTGCAAACTGAATTTGATCAGGTATATATATAGGAATATGTTATTTGCTGTTTGTGTCGTGTTGTGTTGCAAATGTGCAAAAACACGCAACCATCTCTAGCTGTTGTTGCCCCGCGTGTGAATTTCATGTCGCACGTTTCACTATTGAGTGTCATTTGGTTTGCTTTTCTGTCTTTTTACTTTAATGCCGCCTTGCTAACCAAGTTCCCTGGCCGGGCCCGCACGCTCTCCTGGCCCTTAGACATTTTGTTGCCGTTTGTCGTTGGTGCAATTTTATATTTTTGGCATGCAATTTTTGCACAATACAACGACAACGACGACGACGACGTCAACCCACGCGCAATGCACCAATTGGCATTTTAATAAGCCAAATTGAATTGTTGTTGCTGTTGTTATTGCGGGTTATTCGCATTGCACTTGCTTCGGCCGACAATTTGAATAAAATCAATGCGAGATGCTTGAAGCGTGAATCATAAATCAACTGTCGAGGCCCACAGCTGGAGTGTGAGGTAATCAAAACAATAACAAAAAAACGAAAACAACAAAAACAACAACAACAACAGCAGCAGCAGCAATTGTAGCAGCAACAGCATCGACAGCAGCAGCAGCAACAATGGACAATTGCCTCACCGCAGCAATCTGGCAGCTGGTGAAAGGTGCAGAAGCCGAAACTTGGCTAATGACTTGGCTTACAAAACATAGTATAGTACAACAACAGACTAACTGTTTATATACTTATGTATACATTATGTACAAATGTGTTTGTGATATCATTGAAGTCGCCTCCAATTGAATTCGTCTCGTGCATTTGAAATTGTGTGTTTTCCGTGCTAACGTTTTGGAATTCGAGGCGCGTAAAAGGTCAGGCAGCGGCGTCTAAGGTCTTGCCCTCTACAATTAATCAACACGCTTATTACAAGAGAAACAAATATACACACACATATACAAATAACTAGATATATATATGCTCCCAATAAATGCATTACTTATTAGATCAAATTGAATTCAGGGTAGGGTGTGAGTGTAAACAACTGTCGCTGTCATTATGGGCCCTGCACTTGCCTTGCAGCTTTTCACTATACTCTGTACACAACATGAAAATGGGGTATATTGGCTCAGTGAAGAGTTCATCCATTGCTATTAATCCAGACTTGAATTTGTGAAACTAAATAGATTTAGCAAATTTGCGATGTAGATTATTCTACTAAAAATCGTTATCTATTTTCAGTAGTTTTGTTTACATTAACAACAGGGTATTGCGCAGTCGGTTGCATGCGGTACGCAATGTTCTTTCTTGTGTTTTCGCTTTATCTGCTGCGCTTCTGCTTTCTGCTGCTGCTGCTGCTGCTTCCTCCCCATCTTCCAGACAGAAGCGTGTGGCACACATTTGTCAATCTGCCGCGAGGAGTTGTCTCAGGAGTGGAGTCCATTGTCTACCAGCTGGCAACGGGCACAAGCTGTAACTTTTGTCTGAGCTGCTTTGTTGTCGTTGCTGTTGTTATAGTTTCTGTTGTTGTTGTTTTTGACGCTGCTGCTTTAGTTGAGGTTATCGCTAGCTGTTTTTTTGTTTGTTTGTTTATTGTTGTTGTCATTGTTGTTCTTGTTGTTACACAGCGCGAACAGCGGCAACAAATGTTGCCAACATTTACACAAATTGTTTGAACAATTGTTGAGCACAAAAAAAAAACAATGGCAAAGAATCCACCCAAAACCCGCCTACTACACAACGGCCACGAATTTTCGAGGGTCCCTCAGCTAAATAAATTTTAAAATTATACAAATAATAATGAGACAGCAATTGTTTAAAAATAACATTAAATTCCATACGCTGTCCGCATGGTAATTATTCTGTAAAGTATATAAAAAAATATATTAAAAAAATCAATGCGAACAGGTCGCACTCTAAATACTCTAACTCAAATTGAATTAATTATCGAAACTGTTAGAAAATTACTGAAACGAAATTAAAACTTGCAAAATCTGTAAATAATTAAAATATAAATTTAGCATATATTATTAATTTACATTTTCTACCTGCCGACAAGTTAACATAAACTGACCTACATATACACACACATACATACAGACATGCGGATTTCTGTATATTAACATAACGTTGCTATGTAAATGGCAAACAAAGTTAACATACTCTATTGCTCTCCCTCTCTTTGCCTTTCTGTCTGGAACACGCCGCGTTCGGGCGTCTTTTTAAGGCGTGTTTTGTGTAAAGAAAGAAAGCGACACACGCCGATTAAGCCTCATTTGTGTAGAGCGATACGCCGCTGTCTGTTATCAACACGCATTTCGCGTATGACTCAGCAGACGAGCACAACAATAGCAACAATAGCCGAGCGAAACAGGGAAACGTGGCAAATGCCGATTTGGCCAGCGTATGGCGCCCAGTGGGTGGTAGAAACAACAAGAACAATTGCCACGCCATACGGGACACATGCGTGTGTGTGTGTGCCTGTATTTTACACATGCATGTGTGTCAAACTATCATAACTGTAAATGTATTGCACAAAAACAAAAAGACAGCCAAGTGCAAGCGGCAGAAAGAGAGACAGAGAGAGAAAGAGAGAGCGGCAATGCAGAGCAAAACAAAGGCAACGATAACGCCGATAGCAAACGATGTTTTTATAAATACGCACGCACACACACACACACACACAAACACACATTCACAGATGCACAGCAGCGCACTCACGCTCCTTATCACAGCGAGGAAGGGGAGAAGTTGGGGCTGCTGTTGAACAAAGAAAGCGAAAATATGTACATACTTTTGTACAAAGAATAGTTAACGGTAGTGCATATACAGCAGCACACAAAAGTATCGCCACAGCAGACATATTTAACTTTGCTACTATACATTTATAATATATGTATATAACTAATAAACCACAAGTTTGAGGGATCACAATTAATAATAAAAACTTGTAATACAAAATTTGTAATTGAAATTGATTCATTTTCTAAGTGTGCAAATATATATAAATTCTTATCTCAATATATGTATATTTACAGTTAACATTTGACTAATGCTTACCCCAACATTTACCGTTGCGGTCAAATGCTGCGCAATGCGATTGAGAAACTTCCTGAAGGACGAGCGACGCATCGCACGTGCATGTTTGTTGTTGTTGTTGTTGCCGCTGTTGTTATTGTTGTTGTTGGCTGTTAGGGTTGCCGCTCGATTCTGGCCAATTGTCTGTCTGTCCTTGCCAATGGGCGTCTCAGAAGCCGCCTCGTAGCTGCTGAGCGAAACGATGCTGCCGCTGCGTCCGCGACCGCCGCTTACACAGGACGAAATGGCTGCGCTGCCGCCGCCGCTGCGTGCGTTGACGTCGGCGTCGCTGTCGGCGGCCGCTGTGCCGGCAGCGGTCGTCTTGAATTTGCGCGACCAGCGAAACGGATTGCGTGGCATGGAGAAGGCGCGCCGTATCTTTTTGGCGGCATTCGTCGCCAGCGTGGAAGCCGGGGCAGCGGGAATGATGAGCACCTGGGGCGCTGCGGCATGTGTGGGCAGCGTCTGCGACTTTAGTTCTGTATATTGCGTTGGTGTTGTTGGGCCCTCTGCTGACGCTGCCTCGGCCTCTGCTTGTGCTGCTGTTGTTGTTGTTGTTGTTGTGGCGTTGGCGTTGCTGTGGGTGGCGGCCGCTTCTGCCGCTGGCGTTGTGACGGCGTTGGCGGCGTCGTCGTTTTGTTGCACTTTCGTTCCCATTCTCGAATACGAGTTGGCTTATTTTTTTTTGGCTTAAATCACGCTATAAGAAATTGACTTTTAGCATTAGATTTCACTTTTCTATTTTTTAGCGCACTTTATTTCCGATTTTGCTCCCGTTCGTTTTGTCTGCACGTAAATAATATGCGCGTATTTTATAAGCCGAACTAAAGATGTGTACCGAATGTTTTCCCTGTAAAACCGCTTGGTTGTGCACTTTATTTCACTTTTTTTTCGCAGAAAAATGTAGAAGTGTGCTACTCCGCGTCCAACCCGTTCCAATGTTTTTTCCCGAATATAAATGTTAATGTAAATGGCGATGTTAGGCCAGTGTTAAGCTGCTGTTGCTCCCGAATGGCAGTGTTAACTATCGTGTGTCGGCGCCTATCGATAAGCCTCAGCTGCAACCATAAAAATATTCGATAAGTGTGCTGCAACTCTGTCTATTCAGTATGGTCACACTTTTATGGAATGAAGGATGAAATGGCAGCCCTTGAGTGTTACTTATTTAAGAATAGTGGCAACGTTATTTGCTAGACAGGCAAAAGCTTATTGCTTTAAAATCTCGGGTGTACTAAAAATGTTACGTTATATTTGGCGGGGCAACGTAACATACTCTCATACGTTATATTAAGTTCTATTAAGATCTTATTTTCTGAGCTATACATAATTTATGACTGCATGTCTTTTTATATATCTGCGCTTGCAGTATTTAAGATGTGCTCATCTAACTTCAAATATTTTCTTGGTTTCATTTATAGAGTGTTGAATTTGGGGCCATTCACCCCTCCGGCAATAAACCAATGCAATTTACTGTTATGAGAGCCGCAGCTTAGCTGCAGTAAATGAAAACTTTTTAGTATTCATGGTTTTAGCATTAACGACTTCAATTATGGCAGCATTTTATTTCATTTTACTTTATTAGCTCTAAGCAGCGACGACGACGGCGACGCAGCAGCGTAGGGCGTGCCGCTGCTCACACAAAATGGAGCAATGGCTCCAAAAGCCTAATCAGCCAATCAGCGCACAGCTAGCGGCTGTCTCAGCTGGCGAGTGCGAGTCGGCGCCAGAGAGAGAACGAGATGGAACGCGTGAGAGCGCTGTTTTGTGCGCTCATGCTTTTGATACTGTGCTTTGTTGCTGTGATGGAGAGAGCTTGACTAACGGTTGTTGCTGCTGCATTAAAATGGCCGTCGACGCAGATTCTCTTTTAAAGTCACAATTATAGGCACTTATTCATTGCGGTATATGATGCGAACAACAACAACGATGATGCTGCCGCTACCGCTAACGTTGCTGCCGGCGCTGCCCATTAACAGGTGAGCCTCTGCGTTGCGTTTAATCAAAAAGGTGGAAAGAAAACAAAACAAAAAAAACGGACAATTTCCTGACGCTGACGCGTTAACAGCAATTAGATGCCTCGGCTTGACTTTATTGCAAGTTTATCGTGCGGAATGTGTCTAACCCTGACACGAAGCCCGCTTGCCCCTTGCTCTCGCTGGCGGTTAATTGCTTTGCTCGGGTCGGGGTTGACCTCACGTTCCCGTTTTCGCCCCTTTCATTGCTGCGCTGACATTAATTGGTTGTGTTCGAGCCAATTTGGCTTGGAAATCGGTTAAAAGGCGCAAATTGATTGCCTTTGCGGTTTTAATCGATGCACATTCATTCCAAATCACGCACATTTATCACCCACGCAGCCACCCGCTACTCTCCCTCCCCACCCCCCGCTGCTGCTGCTGTTGTATGCGCCACATCTGCGCTCTTTATAATTGCCAGCAATTGCAATTGTCGGCGCAGCGTAATTAAGCGTCAATTTTACACTAAACAAATCAGAGTGTTTTAGCTGGGAGTGTCCGACTAGGAGATACCCACTACCAATTAAATGCTTTAAATGATTTTGCATATTATATTCTTAGTTGAAACTTCTGATATTGAAGCAGACAAACTTGGCTAAATTGACACGGCTAGTTTACGGTATGGAAAATGCTTCCGTCTGTCTGTTCCATGTATTTCCACAAAATCAATATACCCATTATCAATGGCAGCTCAAAATGGTTGCCATTTGCTGTCTTGTTATCTGGCGAAACAAGCGTTTGGCTTTCTTTACACATTTTTTCCCTCTATTACTGCTTCTTTCATAATGCCCATATATCATATGGCCATATAGCAATATAGACATAGACAACTCGTACACACAAAACCCGTTATATAAGCGTCTAACGGCAAATGGTTGCGTGTTTATTGCGAAACATTGACAACATCGTGTTGTTTTTTTCTTACCAGTTTACCTGGCAATTGTTTAGTTTTTTTGGTTGTTACGCGGAAATTATTTGCTGTTTTTTAGCCAACGGATTGGCAAGAGGTAAAAAGGATGTGGAAGGATGCGCTTTCCACGAATTTTCTAGCTGGCGTAGGGTTATGAAATTTTACGCAAGCTACTACGCTCAAGGTCCTGGCCATACAAAAGGGGTGCTCAAAGGATTTAGCGTGAATCGTAAAGTCAGATTTTCAGCTATTTTCGCTATTTTTTGTTTGTTTGTTTCTTTTTTTGCAGTCTCTGCAGGAGCAGCACATGATAATTGCGTGCAATCAACGCATAATCCTCGCATAATCTGCGCTATTTGCAAAAATTTCCACTTAAAAAACTGAATTTTTGGCCTTGACTCGAACCCAGCCGGTTGGCCAAAATGTTGCTGCCGTAGGACGACAGGTCTACGTCCACGTCTACGTCCACGGGAATTTGCTGCGCACGCCCCCGGTTACGGCTCCGCCCTGGTGCGGCCAAATAGGCGCAGCAAATCGCCAAACTTAATTGCCAGAAATTCTCAAAACAAACGAAAACAAACAAATAAACAGAGCGAGGAGCGGCCAGAAACTGAAGTCCTAAAGTTGGATTTGCTGCTGGGTTTTTGGGAGTTTCGAGTTTTGGCTGCTGCTGCTGCAATTAGGGCTCTGTGAAAGCCGATTGACTTCTGCGGATCATCTGGAGTAATCGGAGTTAATCCGGTTAGTAGCCGGCACAACCCGTTCGCCGGCGCGGATTAGGCGCTGACTTAGTCCAGAAGTCAGCGCAAATGCGAAAGGATTAACAATTAGCTGTGTCCGCTCTCGTTGTGGGCGTGGCCGCTGCTGCCGGTGCAGGTCAGTCGGTGTCGTCGTTGTCGGTGCAGTGTCCTCGGCGGTTTTCTGGCTGCGGGTAACGCCCAGAACAGACGCCCTAATCCGTTTACGCCTCGAAATTAATGCAAACATTTAGAAGGATTATCGGCGCGGCCGAAAAAGGGGGTAGCCAATGTGAGAGGAGGGTATGCAAATTCTCTATAACTGGAGAAGAGTTAGGTTGACTTGACTCGGGTCGGGTCGGATCGGGTTGAGTTGTCATAAAAGCATGATAGGATTGATAATTCGCAGCTACTTGTCGTTCATTCTGTGACCATTGTCCGCACGCGGATTTGGCACTTGGCTGCGGGCAACTGGCAACTGGAAATTGTCAACTGTTAACGGTTAACTGTTAACTGGGCCAGGCTGCAGGTCAGAGTCAGAGCGTATCAAAATCAATGGCACAATTATGCGTTTCGTGGAAGTGATTAAAGGCAGCGATTAGAGCCAAAGAGTTGAAAATATTTGTGGATTAGAGTTGGACTTAGGCCAGGCACACACACACACACACACACACACACACACACACATATGGACTTGTGTCGTTGTCAAGGGCAAGCGGCAGCAGGAAATGCAGGACTCTGCACTTCCGCAGCGTTCAAGTGGATGCCGCTGGCTACTTAAAACTCAATTAGCAGTCCCTGCCAGCGGTTAAAGGAGCTTGTGGCGCCACCAGGGCCACCGTGGCAGTCGCAACAAGCCGCAACAGCATAAAAGATACCATTTACAACGATCAGATGCAGATACTTATGCTGCACAGTAAAAAATATTTGATGTAAACTAAGTATACAATTGATCAAAATATGTAAAATTGGAATTAGAAAATTAGATTTTAAAAATTAGTAAAAAAGAATTTATAAATTTGTATTTTAAAAATGTATACATTTGAAATACAGAATCCATTAAGATGATAAAAACAGTTTGAAGTATGGAAGCCATGGATCCAAGAATATATCACAATTTTGGCAAAAATATTAATGATATATTCAATATATAGACTAAGTGTGACAAACACAATCGATTAAAAGTTTATAGTTAATTTTTCCAAATTTAAAACCAATTCTGGGTATCGTTTTTACAATTAATATAAATAATTTTAAATTGTATTTCAAAGGTTTTTGTTAACATAGATAATTTTTATAAACATAATTTTAAATTGTATATCACAAGTTTTTGTTACAGTGTATTTCAATATATAGAGCACTAAGTGTTTGCTGTGGCCATGTCGAAGTCATCACAAAACTGTGAAGTGAACGAGCAATTATGTTGTCGTCGTCGCTTTGATCTGCGGCCACTTATATCTGCATCTGTATCTGTATCTGTATCTGTTGTGTCTATATCTGTCTATAGCTATGAGTATCTGTATCTGTGGCTGTGCATCTGTTGGTAGCCGATTTCCTTGTTTAAGCATTTTTTAATTGTATGCTAATTGATTGCATTGTCACAAAGTCGATGCGCATCCATGAGATGCATATCCATGAGATACTTGTACTATATTTGGTTCACAGTTCCGGAACGCATTTTGATGGCATTTCAAATGGCAGCTGGCGGGCGTTTGAGGGGGACGAGTTCATTAAAAAATAAAATAAATGTGCATGCAACATTTTCAGATACAGATACCGAAAGTAAAGATGCAGATACAGATACTGTTGGAGATTAGCGGAAAGCGCTTAGCGTTTTATTGACAGCATTTGCCGTTGATGACCGTGTTGGCTGTGCGCATCGTAAAATGCTTAATCCGGCCAGAAATTCTGGATAAGATGTCGCGATTTTTAGCATCCTCAAAAAAGGACAATCGTTCACAGGCAGCCGCACTGCGAAATTGCCTGTGAAAAAATATAAGTATAAAGAAGAGAGCCAGAAACAACAACAACAGCGACTACAACAACAGCGATAATAAAAGGTCGAAGGTCACGGCTGCTGTTGCCTGCTACGTTAGCTGCGTTGGGCGGCTGCCTAATGGGCGTGACCGCTGCCACAATTAATCTGCGTAATTTGCATGTGGATGCAGCTCCGGATGCATCTGCATTTGCATCTGTATCTCGTGTCGGCGCAGTTCAAAAAACCTGCATCCAATCGCCGGCAGCTTCGGTGGAATTCGCGCCGGCAAGCGACATTTGAAGTTGAGGTTTTCCAATTTGCATCCTGCGGTTTTCCACGTACGAATTTTGATCAGTTGTGCCGAGCACGTAACTCCTTCGGCTATGCTGAGAAGCAATTATCACTTTCAATGAAGTCGCAGAAACTCTTGAAACTATTTAGAAAATGTAAGAAATATATTTTTTAAAATACCTTAAAATTTAACTCAATTTTTTATTTCAATAAGCTACTCACACATAAACAATTAATGAATATTCTAAAAAATGTTAAATGAATTTATTACTTTGGAAAACAAAATATTTTTAAAAACATAAATGTTGTTGAAACATAAAAATATTTTTTAAATATGTACAAATGTCTTTGTAATTTTAAATTATACAGCTAATATTCAATTTTGCAATTGCTTTTAACGAACTTTTAAATAAACAATAAATATATATAATTTAATTTATTTTTTCGAAACTTAACTAAGTAATGGAAATACCGCCTATTTTTATATTTTTTCTATTTCGTTAAAAAGTATACCCATTCAATGTTGTGAACTTGAGTCCAATCCACATTTTCCACTTTGATTTTCTAACCTTGTAAATAATCGCTATATCACACTTTTCTTTCTCCCGGCCGGTTTGCTGCCTTTTGGGCCATGCATTGTTACCGGCTTAACTTTTTTAGGCCAATAATAAAAAAATCATTTCCAGCAACGTTGTTTTGATCTTTTTTTTTTTATGATCTGAGCTCAGATCACAATTGCCGTGTTCGAAAGTCATTTCTAAAAAATATTTCGCGCACCGCAGCGAGTCAATTTCTATTTCTGATTATTTTCGTGTTTGCTTTTTTATTTTTATTTATTTTTTTTGAATAGCTCTTAAAACGGCAAGGTCAGTCCTGGAACGGTGTTCCGCTTCCGAATTCCGCGAAGTGTATAAAAAAAAATCCGCACTGCAAAACCTAAAAATCTGAAAACCTAAAAATCTGAAACTAGAACTAGAATTCCAATGCAGTTTTTTTATGCCGCCTAATTTTTATGGCCTAAAAAACAGAACCGAAACCGAAACCGAATATAATCGCTGCCATTTGTTTGCCCATAAAAGTGAGAACCAACTAGGTAAAAAGGCAAAAACTGAAGAAAGCAAAAAAAAAAACACGAAAAGGACAACATCCAGACACAGGCGCACATTCAAAAAAAATAATACAAAGCGCTTAAGGATCGCGCAGGATCGTTGCCGCGCTGTGAAAAATTCATAAAAACTGATTTCATTTTTTAGAACCAGTGCGCGAATCGACTTCGACTTCGACTTTTTGGCTTAAAGTCAAAACCGGGCCCACTGCGGCTTTACAACGGCCCTAAAAAAATAACGTGAAAAAAACGAGCGCTGTAAATTATGAAGCAAGAAAAAACTAAACAGCGAGAGAGAAAAGAAAACCAACAGAAGGCAGGGTATACGGCGACAGTGGAGGGCTTTTCCTTTCCTGTTTGGGCAAAGTCAAACCGCAATAAAATTGACACGTTCAAATGCGCAGGATCCGGTAAAAGCCTGAACCTGGACCGCAAGAGTAGCCTGTACATAATGTATGCCCAAGCCCAGCTATATGACCAACTTCCACATATACAATATATATGTACATATATAGAGATTGAGCGCTCGTCATGCGCATTCGTTGGGCGAAGCCACAGCCCAGTTCCGGGCACGGGGCACGTTCCATGCAAGCGTGGCGGCTACTTGCCACACCAGTGATTGCCGCAATCATTCTAGTTTCATTATCTCAGCTGCAGATTTATAGCTGCTCCTGGCCAACCCCCGCACCCCGACTCCCCCTCCATCCACAAACATGGGACAGCCGCAGCATCTATCAACAGCAATTGATTTTTATTTCGCTTTATTGTTGCCTTTCTTTCGTCCCTTCCCCTTCCTCTCTGACTCTGACTGGTCAGAGTTTATGGCAAATTTGGGTTTTGCAGTTTTCGCAGTTTTCGTTTTTGTTTTCGTTTTTGTTGTTTCCATTGCAATTACCCGGAGCTTATCACGTTGCCTTAATGCACGTAACCCCCAACCCGACCCAACCCGATCCAATTGCACCGCAGCGAATCGCGTATGGAAATGCGAAAAAATTATAAAAATGCTGACATCATTTCTCCCCCCTATATATAATAGCCATGTTGTTGTTTTGGCCTCGTTTCGATTGTTGCGATTATCAGTTGTTAATATCCATGAAAATGATGAGACCTACAGAAATGCTTGGACGCTGGCCGATAAGCGACGCATGTCCCGTTAATGGACAGCGTGCAAATTGGCCAACTGCCAGAACCGAAACCTCGCACAAGCCCACACCCCCCGCCCCCCATCGTTGCCCATACAAATTATAATAAGTTTAGACGCAAATTAATGTCTATGAAGATGGTTTATGTTCGAACACAAAACGACAAACGACTGACTAATTAACTGATTGACTGACTGACTGATTGACTGAATGACTGAATGACCGCATGGCTGACTGAGCGTTGTGTATGCGTTAAATGTGTGAAATTATTTGTGGGGCGGCATCATCATTTTACAAAGATGTTTATTCATACATTTTGTGGACTATATGTGTGTTTATATGGGTGTGTGTGTGTGTGAGGAAACCTCAAGTGATTGCAAAAGTCTACCAAAAAATGATGCTAAACAATACAAAGCTCAATTGGTGTCTGCATAAAATATTAAAAGTGCTTTTCAAACACTAAACAACAAATTAAAGTTGGCAAAAATTAGAACTGAAAATGTTTTGAATAAGCATTAAAATTAATTATTAAGAAGATTAAGGATTAATGTTGCTGGAGGGTCAAAGTATATACATATAAGTTATATATACAGCTTTAAATTATCTGTTCTCCATATTCTATCTGTACAAAAACTGACAAGATATGAAATTTATTTTTTAATAAATTCAAATATTTATCTATATATTAATATGTTGGTATGACTTATTATAAAATTACTGTACACTTTTAAAAATTGTTTATATATTATATATTTATATATTTTTAAATTTAAAATTTGATAAATTAAATCAATAAACTAGTATTTATTCGATTATTGTATAGCCTTAAGAATCCATATTAAATGGGTTTAAGATCCTTAAAACTTCTCGAATCTCATAGTTAATTTAGACAATTTATGTGTCAAACTTTGCGTATGCCAACCATGTAGGAGAGTGTTTGTTCCTGTGCGCAATTGTGTTGGCAGTGAATGAGGCAGCTAACCGACTAAGCGCTGGGAATAAAGCCAGTTGTATAACATTCACACACAAGCTAAGAGGGGGCTCTGATCTCGCCGATCTCTCTAAGCAGAGGCTTTTGACTGTGAATGCGACTGTGCCATGATCACTTTATATTCATTGACACTCAGTGTGAATTTCGTACATCATAAAGAGCGGGGCAGAGATGTGGAATTGTTGGATGTCTAAATTGCGGTTGCCCTGGCACACACACACACACATACACACACACTCGAAACACACTCGCACAACAAAAGCTGGCTTTTGTGCGAATGCCGACGGATTGTGTGTTGGCCGGGCCCAAAGTGTGTGTTGTTGGGAAAGTGGGCAGCCAGACAAACAGTTGGCCCGATGATGGCCATAAAGCCAAGTCAAACACACACTGGGCCGACAGTGCGAGGTGCTAATTCACTATTAAAAGAAATCAGAGAAGCAAAGGAAAAGAACTCGACAAAAGTCTCGGGACTCAGCTTAGGATTGGGTCTTGGGGGTAGCCTGTTGTGTCTCAGCTGCGCTCGATTTCCACTCATCATCTCATCTCATCTCATCTCATCTCATCTCTCACGCATCGTCGCGGCGACTGCGCACCAATAAAACTTAATTTTGTTTGTACATCGCAGGGCGTGTGTAAGCGGAGAGAGAGAGGGGTGAGGGGGCCAGCTCCATAAATGCGTTTGAGTCTGGGCCTTGGGCCCATGAATTATGCATTGTGTTGCCTGTTTTTTTGTTTTTGTTAGTTCCTATGTTGTGGGAGAAGTTCTCATGAAGTGGCAGCCATTCATTCGAGTGCCAAATGCCATTGATTGGCCGCCATAAAATCGAATCTCAGCTGGAATTAGATACAGCCGCCTAATTGATAATAATACCGCATTTATTTTCCGCTGCTCTGTTAACTCTTTTATGCCTCGCCTTCGAAATCGCCCCCTCTTTTTTTCAATTTTATCACAGCTGCTGCTTTACAAATTTTCGCTCGCTAATCCACAACAATTCGCTTGTAATTCGCTTGTCTCTATCTGTTCTCTCCCCCTCCCCGTCGCCCTCATTTGAGCTGGCTGCCTTTTTTATTAGCGCATAATTTTTCAATAAACCTGCCTGCTGATGTTTCGGTACTTCCCAAAAAGAAAACAACTTAATCCCCACATGATTAATTATCAACAACCTGCAAACCGGGCAGTCACACCCCTAAACAGAAATTAATCGAGTTGTTTACCCCGCCCTCAACACGCACACACACACACACACACACACACACACACACACACACACACACACACACACACACACACACACACTCACACGCACACCACCACCACCACACTTGAGGCCAAACGTTCCGCTTGCGCTTTTTAATTTACTTGCTTTTGGACCCAGGACCCAGGACCCAGGACCCCTGACCCAGGTCCCCAGGGCAGACTCCGTCTTTCTTTTATGTTATACCCTGTAGCTTTTATGAATGGGTATAAAAAGAGTATGTAGTATTTTTTTTAGAACTTATTGCATTTGTTAATTTATATATAAGATAACAAATGTAGCCAAAATCGATCTTAAGTCATCATTTTTGAGCATTTTTCAAATATTTGAAAAAACTTCGAACACAAAATCTTGTAAGTAGCATCCTCAAACAAACGATGTCTTAATTTGTTATCTAAAACTGATAACTATCGATTGCGTAGTGCGATTTCTTTAACATATTTGTCATTGATCAACTGTAAAGTCAAAGTCGATAAATATCGATTTTATATACCATGTTCGATTGAAAATTTGGCAGTATTATTTCGATTGGCAAGATTATAATAGCTGCAAGCAGGGGTATTTGCTAGTCGGGCACACTCCTTTAGTTATCTCTTGCTTTTTTCATGAGCGCTATCGGGCATTATCAAATCATAAAATGTTGCCACTTGGCTGCCGCGCAGAGATTCACAACTGCATCCCCCCAAAAAATGAACCATTGAAAGGGGTGTCGAGTACATTTTTTATGCGCTGTCAAAACATGTTTTGATAGAGCGCACACACACACGCATGAATACAGTATCTGTATTTAGGGGTTCGAGCTTGGAGTGGGGGTACTTTTTTTTTTTGCTGTTGATAGCCGACGCAATTGACACCCTTTGAGCCAAAGGCAATTGAACAATTTGAAACACATGTTTTTTGGCGCAGGCAATTAAATATGAATTTGATTGCTGGGCACAATTGTGTGTGTTTGCGTGTGTGTGTGTGCGTATCCCTGTATCCCTTTTTGCGACAGTTGTGTTGTCCTTGTGCCGATGATTTCTCAATTATGACAATTGTTGGACAAACACGGCTGCTTGCAGGAGGCAGCAATTAATTAGGCGACGAGCGAGGACACTGATGCGCATCGACAGGCAACCTGACGCGTGGCCGGGTGGCCAGCACGCTGACTTCGGCAAGGACACACAGGACAGGACACAGTTGGCATGCGCTGCGTGTGACAATCAACGGAGGATCGCTTCCACCCGCTCGTGCCCGTGCCCGTTCCCGTTCCCGATGTGCTTTAATCGCATTAATAACCAATTTCGGCTTGTGCCACATCCCTCCATTCCTCCATCCCTCCCAGCATCCGTATCCTCTCCCCCCCTGCTGCAGCAACGCCTGTGGGTGGCCCGAAGGTCGGCGGCGAGCTCCTAAGCGTGCCGTGCAATTGGCCAAGGTTTCACTGAAGCGAGTTCGAGGTCAAGCAGCAGCTGCAGGACAACTCCACGTCATCCATAAAAAGGATCAAGGATCAAGGAACAAGGTACAGGTAGTGTCCAGCAGCTGTCTCTCTGTCTGCTCAGGTAAGTTGTCATAAATAAATGCGTTGTTTTTCGTGATTTGTAAATTTATTTTGATTTTGATTTGGATTCATTTAAGATTCATTAAAATTAATTAAAATTTAAAAATTAATTTGATTTATGTACAACTGATAAATAGCTAAGAATTAATGTGACATGGGCATACAACAAAATAATTAACGCTAATTTGTACAATTCGATGAGCAGCGGGGTGGGCGCGGGTGAATTAGAAGCTGGCGCGGCTACGCCTACGCCTCAGTCTTGTAGGGCTTGAAGAGCTTCGGCTTTGGCTCGGCAATGACTGTGGTGGCGGGTGGCGGGGACATGTCCGAGGCGGGCCGCTTGCCGCTGGGCATCAGGAGGCCGGGCGCGGGCAGGGGGCTGCTGGTGGTGCTGACGCCGTGGTGGACGGCGGGCGCGCTGCGCAGCGGACTGAGGCTGCGATCGAAGACCTTGGTGTGATCGGAGCCAACGGGACTCAGCGACAGCGTGGACGAGTGCGGCGACGAGGACGACTGCAGGTCCAGTGGCGGCGTCTGGGTCTTGGGCACCTGCAGCTGACCGCCGGCATAGCTGGGCGGCATCGTGGCGGCAGCGGCGCCCAACATGGCCGCCGGGTAGCCCATCGCCTGCATCGCGACGGCGGAGTGCGGATGGGCGGCGTGTGCGTGCGGATGCATGTGGGGTGCGGGCGGGGCGGGCCGTGCGGGAATGTGATAGGGCGCATAGCGGTACTGGCCGTACGGTGAGTGTCCGGGCACCGGCATGGTGGGCATGCCAGTGGCCAGCATCGGATTGGCAACGGCAGCGGCGGCGGCGGCGGCAGCAGCCGGTGCATATGGAGGATACGGCATGCCCACGCTATTGGCAGCCGCTTGCAGGATGGAAGCGGCGAAAGCGGGGTCCGAGTAGACGGCGGCGTACGGCCAGGCGACGGCGATGCGCTGGCGCTTGTCCTTCATGCGGCGATTCTGGAACCACACCTTGATGGTCGATTCGGGCAGATTGAGCTGGGCGGCCAGCTCGCAGCGACGGGGCCGCGAGACATAGTTCTCCTTGTAGAACTCCTTCTCGAGACGGGCCAACTGATCGCGTGTGAAGGCGGTTCGATAGCGACGAACCGACGGATCAGCGGGTATCTCTGAATTGCGGCTGCCATTCAGCGAGTTGTCCGGACTGGACAGGCACTCTGCAAATGGTTGAAAAAGGGGAGAAACGATTCGTTAGCCAATTGTCGATTGGGAGCTGCGGAGCGGTTTGGTAAACTTACCATTTGGCGAAGGCGGCGGCGTTTGTGGTTTGCCGTATTGTGTTGAGATCAGATCGACGACCAGCGGCTTCTGGTCCACGGCGCTGGTGCTATCGTGATGATGGCTCTCCATGTTGTAAGTGCGGTATCCGTGCATTTTATTTTATATATATATATATTTATTTTTATATTTGTAGGTAAATGTGTCTGGGGCGTTGTCACTCCGAATAGTTTTGGGTGCGCGTTGGCAGTGCGAATGCGTTTAAACGACTAGACGACTTAACGGTAAACGACGTTGTTGACTCTGCGATGGTTACAGCTCAAGTGTATCGCTCTCAGCTACCCCGACTCCCTTTTATACCAGCCCGCATAGCAATGGCTGCCGCAGTCCCTCGCACAGCCAATGAGCGCACTGTGCGCTGCGCAAGAGCGAGACGGCAATAGGTGTGCCTGTGATGCTGCTATTGCCGTTGCCTCGCACTGCCTGCTGCGGTGCAATGAACGATGGTGCTAATCTTGTGGTGCGCTGTCGCTGCCGCTGTCGCTGTTGCTGCTGCTGCTGTTGCTGCTGCTGGCTGACAATTATGCGACGATGAAGGCAATTACGATGCCGGAACAATGGTGCGTAAAAAAGCAGCGAGGATGAGAGCCATGGCAAAAGCGCAAGCAAAACGTGATAATGCTGCAAACTAAAACCCAAACACTGCTGCTGCCCATAATCAAGTTATCATGGAGCAGCAGGGTCTGCTCTCTCTCTCTCTCTCTCTCTCTCGTCTCGCTAAGAGTGTTGGTGCTGCTGCGATTTCATATATTCATAGCGTATGAGCGAATCTTTTGTTTCGCTTGTCCGCAAGCGGGCGGCGCCACGGGTGCGAACGAGACGTGAGTGGCCCCCTTAATAATGGGATTTTATCGGCTTCATCAGGCAAAAGAATGATATGGCATAATGCACAGACCGAGATGGAGAACGAGCTGCTGAGGAGGAGGAGGAGGCTGCTGCTGCCTTAATATTCAGCTGGAGGTTGCCATATCGATCGTAGCCAGCCAAATAATTTGCTCTTTTATGAAGTCTTAATATTATGCCGCACGTTTAACGGCCTCACACTTGTGTGCGTGAGTGGGAGTGGGATAGGAAGAGGGAGACGGAGACGGAGAGGATAAAAGTGGAGGGTGTATGTTTAAATGGGCGCTGCGTAGCTGTAACAGTAAATGAAGTTTATCTGGGCAAATAAAGCAAAAGTTTTGGACAACGCCCACAGAGACCACCCTACGCACACACACAGGCACATGCATAAGCAATGAAATACTTTTGGGGGCGCAGTTGTTGAAACTTAATTTGAAAAGTTTCAGTTTAGTTGCGGCAAACATTTATTATGATGATATAATCATGCCGCCTAAAGGCACAACTGTACCCAGAGAGCAGTTACAAGGGGCCAAAGTGCTGCCAACTTGAAAGCATTCTTCTTTATTTATTTATCTTTATTTGATTTTACTTTTTTTGCGTTTTGTGATTTTGCTTGCGTAAGCTATAAACAGGTCGCCTAGTCGATACCTGACCTGGCTTTTGGGTTAAGCAGGCGGCTTAGGGTTAAGCTGGCTAAAAGAGGCAAAAATAACCCAATTTTTGAATCCGCTAATTATGTCATATATGGCTTGTGTGTGTGTGTGTGTATCCTGGCTAATCCCTGTTGCCATCATTATGCGTTTTTATGACTTTCTAATGAAAATACACTTGGATCAGCGTCTAAAGCCAAAATTTGAGTCTCCCAATCCAAATCTCTTTCGCTCCCTATAATCCACTAAAACAAATAAATAAAGAAAGATTGTGGCCTGTGGAAAGTCCGGAAAGTCGAAATGCGAGTCGATGAAAGTCGATGTGAAAAGTTAAAGTTAAAGTCGCCGCTTGAGGGTAACCCGGTCGGCGAGAGTCAAAGACAATGCCAACACGAACGAATTCCGGCTAAATCACCAGCTAGACGGCACAACTAGAGCACAGCACACAGCATGTGTCCAAATCCACATCCAATTCCGAATTCCATGTTTGTGGACGATTGTTCAAGATGCTGCAATAAAATCTAACTCGTATTCCGCAAGGCGAAAGTGAAAACTCTTGTGCTGTAGGAAAATGTAAAATTTTAAAGAAAAGAAAATCGACTAATAATGTCGCTGATGGCAAAACGGATTAACGCAAAAGGAATCCTGTGGACCGAACCGGACCCAGTCAATGCCATGCACAAAAACCCTCGGAACTGTTACAGTTTCAGTTTCAGTTTCTCAATTCGGAGCTCATTGTTATGCATTACTAAGTAACTCACCCAATTGTTGTTGCTGTTGCTGTGAGTTAGTTAAAATTATTGGGTTATATTGCGCGGCAATTTGCATTAACTCGCCGAGTGACGATCTACCTACTCTCCCTCTCTCTCTCTCTCACTCTGTTTCTCTGTAGACTCTGTCGACCTGGCCAAGTCGTTGTCCAAGCCCAAGCCTTGCCCACTGGCCCGAACCCTACCCACAACCTTGCCTATTGTGCATTCATGGGCTTTTGTTATATACCGCGTATGTCCGTTTGTCCGACCGGCAGAATGGCCAACCTTTTGGCCCAAAAGCAAATAAACGCGACACTGCGGCAGCGACAGTAAATACCCTTTATGGCTGCTCAACCAGCCAAAGCAACCTTTCACCTTTCGCGCCGGGCGAAAGTGCTGCTGCCTAACGCCTACCTGAGATCCTGCCGCTGACCCTACCCGATCACCACCACGCTGAACACTTTCTTGGCATCATTGGCTTGGCCTAAACCCTCAATACTTGGAAGCCCATTTAAATTTTGTTGTTGCTCGTTTGCCCTTTTATTGGCATTTTGCAAACACAAAGCGCCGATCTCGCTGATTATGCTGATTATGGGAAGTACACACACACACACACACACACATGCATACTATGTACATATCTGTGTATGCTATAATATATATGCACTTTTTCTTAGCTAGATATTTAAACACTGATTTTGTATATTTTTTTTATTTGTTAAACGATTTTTAAACTGTGAGAAAAAATGTGGAAATTTGAATTTTTTTTAGTTTTTTAATAATTTAAATTGATTGTAATTCTCGGAGATTTTAACCATACCCTGTAATACATTGTAAATCGTTGAAAAGCTTCATATATGGAACAATTGTATACTATTAAAAAATTTAAGTATAAAATGATATTTTATTAAATTTGATTTATTTTCGGAAAAATTAAACGTAAATTGAATTTTTTTAGCTTCAAAAAGCGGTAAATAATATTATATATATATATATTATATATAATATATATAAATCAAGGTTGGCCTGAAACTTAAATCTGATAATAGTTTTGTCTTACTTATTTTTGAGTAATGTTTATTTACCAAGAACACTAAGTTTAACATATATCATATATAAAGAAAATATAGGAAACTCACATATTTAGACTACCTAAAAAATATTTTTTTTATAAAAATTTTTCATTTATACCAAGCTTTAATATTATTTCTTCAGTAGTAAAACTGGTATTAATATTTTTAATATTTTGGGTGCTTATTTAAAATTAATATAGCCAGAAACTGAAAGGCTCTGCTTGTTTTAAGATTTACGATCATAATATATATAGAGCGTATAGGACACGCCCTAATAAAAATATGGATATGCTGGGCTGTTAACTGTTGAGAGCTGGTCTTAAAAACGTGGCTGAGCGCTGAATTATGGCCACAATTAACAGGTAAGTAGAGAGCCATAGCCAGAGCCAGAGCCCGAGGCAGACTCTATAAATGGTGCTAAGTAACCTTGTGGAAAACGGTTCAGTGTTTTCATGTTTTCCACTGTTTTTCCGGCGGCCATAAAAACCCGTGAAGAATTAAAAAATTAGAGCACTCGGTATGGCTTCGGGGAAAAAAACTAGCGCAGCGAAAAAATGCACAATGAAAACAAAAAACTTTGATCTACATTCCTAATACGGTCCTCGGAATGCGCGACAGGACACGGCTAAAATTCCGCGAAGCACCAACGAACGAAAAATGGTCCATAAAAATCTGCATATACCATAATTCCTGAACCATTTCTTTGCCGCAAAACAAAAAGGAAACGGGACCAAAACGTAAGGTACCATAAATTTACGACAGATTTTCTTTTTGCCAGCACAAACAATGGAAAAACGAGACCAAAGCGCTGGAAGGACCCACGCATTTTTTTTTAATTTCAGTTAATTTTTTTTTGTAATTTGTAAATGTTGCAAAATTCGGGATATAGAGCACAAGAAAATATTCAACATTTTATTGTTATGAAAATAGGGCATAGGATTATCTTCTTAGGCTGAAAATAAAATAATTCTATGGCAAAAATATACTTATTATTTTTTTATTAAATTCAAATTTTATATATTTTAATTTTTTGTGGATACACATATATATATATATTTTTTTTTTTTATTACAATAAATAAAAATACATGGAGACCTCTTATGAAAATTGTCCCACCCCGCAGGTCACAAGGACTCGCCGTTGGACTGCGGTTGTTGGGCTATTTTTCGAGGAAGGTGCACCAATAAAAAGGCGCGTCCGGCAACTACCTAACGCGGTGATCCGGAAAAAAATGGCACAATTTTTAGTGGAAATGCGAGCGCGCAATAAAAAGGACGCACGACTTTGCTTGGGTGCCTTACAAGGACTCGCCGAACAACTAACTGCCGTAATTAGGATGTTTGTAGAGCAACAGACACTGGTAGAAAATGCGCACAATGGAAAAAACTCATAAAAAGAGAAACAAATCGTTTAAAAATTGGCTCGCTTTTTGTCGAAAACAAAAAAGGAACAAAAATACAAAAAAACGCGAGAGGAAAACAAAACACGAGCCGGCTACAATTGAGCCAAATAATTAGGTGAACCTTTGTCGGACATTGTGTGGGCGCATGATTAGCGGTTTCTTTTTTAGGGCGAGCGGTCTAAAGGAAGCTCGACACGAGTTTTTCATTGAGCAGCCCAGCAATATCAGCCGGAGATACCTGGGCGGCGACTACTGCGAGGGGGAGTGTTGAATTTAGGTTAATATTAAGTTGAAAAAAAATGAATTTTTAGTAGTGCATATATTTTAATTGCAGAATTAATCTAGAGGTGAGATCATGACAAAAATACCTTCAAACATGAAAACTGGGAGCTATGGATCCGAGAGTTTTACAAAGTTTAAAACCTCAAAAACGACTAAAATTTCGCAAAGGGGGAAATACATGCTCGTTGACCAAAATATTAAAAAAATTCAATTTTCAACAATGAATATATTTTGAATGTAGAATCAAAATAGCACAAAATTGTCAAAATTGTAGTCAGATTTGACATGATTTTTGACCAAAAAATTTAACACCTCAAAATCGACTTCAATGTTGTTTTGTATACTAATTATAACAATTGCAATCAATTAAAACTACAATTTCGCAATTTTAAATTTTGAAAAAATTTTATTCCAAAAATATATAAGGGGGGAGTACATGCTTTTTTGACCAAAAAATACAAAAAAAATTTATTTTTAAAAATGCATATATTTGAATGTAGAATCAAACTAGAGGCCAAATAATGACCAAAATGCCCTTAAACATGAAAATCGGTTCAGTTTTGACAAAGTTATGGCAGTTTGAAATATGAGAGATAATCAGGCAAGCAATTGTTGTATCTAGATTTCAAGAAGAAAGAAATCTAAACACTTTATCTGACGTACACACGTCTATATATATTCCAAGATTCAAGTCTTGATTAGCTTCGCATGGACATTGTTTCAACATAGATATCATATGAATATTCTGTACTCTCTCACTATCGCTATTCCACTCTTACAGTGGCTCTCTCCCTCTCGCCCGGCCACTTTGATATGGGCATGCAGAACCGCAATCGATCGGTTACGTTTACTATAAATACGGCGCATTGCGGTATGCAAACTCAACGGGGGGGGGCGCCCCTCCCGAGAGCCTGACGAATGTCCCTCCAGCGGCCACGGCCGAGAACAGAGCAACAAGCAAGACGCAGATACGCCAACAAACGCTGCTGGGCATCCGCCAGAGATGCCAGCGGGAGCGGACGGACCGGAGTCCGAGCTCCGAGCTCCGAGCTCTCGAAGTCGGTAGCCGGTAGTTCACCGCATTGACGAATCACATCAAAGTGGAACACAAATCCAGGGTCAAGCGTCCCGCTAACAGACATGTCACAACCAGACGACAGAGCCGCCAAGGAGCAAAAGACGGTGCGGACAGACAGACGTGGGCGAGCCAAGAACAGAACAGAACAGACTTACCGCAGCAAATTCGCGCTGACTGTGCGCTAACAGCAGGGAACACCATAATATTTTGGTTGCTAGCCAGCACAAACAGAGAGGGAAGGCGAGAGAGACAGAGAGAGAAAGAGAGAGAACCTGGTTTCGATGGAATTCGAAAAGAGCACAATTTATTCATGAGCAATTAGCCACGGTGAGTGGCGGTTTGAGTGAGCCGAGCGGGACTCCGATCCCGCTGCAGGACTGCAGGACCAAAAGGCAACGGTGGCACCAATCTGCCATCCTGCTCGTTGTTGGGTTTTAGCTGGCGTAAATTTGTGAAAATTAAGTCGTTCCGGTTACGGCCTTTTCGGCTGCTACGTTTTTGAGGTGGGACTTCTGTAGCAATTTTATTTGTATCGTAGGTGTTGTATTTGTCAACATTTCGAACCGGGCGAGACTCTGCCACCGGGCATCCGAGCATTTAGACGGTTTGTGGGCACGCATTTGCAATGCCTACTGCAGCACTAATTGGGCCAACAACCAGCTGAGTGGGTCAAAAGATTGGGAATTGAGAAATTATGTGATTCGCACAGGATGCGCTCTGTGTGCGTTAAGGATGTGCTAATTTTTTACTAAGCAGAGCTTGATGAGACTTTTCTCTCAAAATGAGTTAGCAGAGAAAGTCTTTCTCTTTATTGTGGAATTATTCTATTTAAAAGTTTACTTGTTTTAGCTTTTTCTATATTCGATATCGTTTTATTGCGTTGATTTCCCATTAGCAAAAATATATAAATTAAATGGTATAATACATAAGAAGTTAAAGATATACAATATTTTTTTTTTTAATTATTGAATATTTATGTTTAAAAGAAAAACTAAGAAATACAAAAAAATGATATACGAAAAAATAAAATAAAAATTCATAAGTAGTTTAGTTAACATAGCTTTCATTTTGTATGAAAAATTCTATGAAACAGTCTATGCATCGATTTTTTAGCCTCTAAAAAAATCTAACCAATTGTTGTTGAACAACCACCCCAAAAGAAAATCCACAGAGCAACCGTTTTCAATGAATACGTTTTCATGTAAACGCAACGTAAGCGTGTTTACGTTTTAGATCACACTCGACGTTCAGAAAACAAGCAGACTCTGTCAGCAAGCAAACATTTTTAACCGTACTGGCAACGATATCAACGTTGAATGTAAGTAAAAAAAAACATCTAACAGTTGGGAAGGCGCTAAAATTTAAAATTTCAAAAACATTTTCAAATAGCGGGTTTTTTTTTGGTAAAACACATGATTTAAACTTAAAATATTTGTAAGATAATATTTATTCAATATATGTCATTAATAAGGTGTTTTCTTGTGTTTCTTTGCGGCTAACGATTTGCTCTTTAATTGATTGCCGCTACTCTTGCTGCTCGCATCGGCTGTCCAAATGGAGATAATGCCGCTCTCGCCGCCAGTGACCAGCAGATTACGCTTGGCATCGTAGAGACTCTCGCGCACGATTTGTTTGTTGCCCACATAGTTTGTCAAGGGTTTCAAGGTATCCTTGGCAGGAGCAGTTACAGAGCGCAGCACCTCTCTGGAAAGAATCGCTTCTATTAGATAACTTTCTAGTTGCTTAATTGCAGCTAAACTCACCCGCGATTAAAGTTGGTGCCAGCCAGCAGAAAGACGCCATCGTCCTCCATGTTGTGAGCATTAATCAAATTGAAATTGCCGGCATTTTTGCGTCGGATGCCAGCCACAATCGCCGAACGCTCAAAGGCGATAACTTCGTCGCCTTCCATGCACTCATAGCTCTTGAAATCGTTGGTGTGCGTAATGCACGAGATAATGTCCTGATCGTAGACATTCTGGTGCCAATTCAGGCGATGCACGCTGCTTTCCGTGTTGATCGTGTTGCACAGAGCCTCGTCCTCGTCCGCCTGCTTGATATCGAACACATTGATGAGGCCATCTGTGCCGCCCGTGCAAAGCAGATCCGGATTACTGGCGTGAAAACGCACAGTTGTCACGTCGTCCTCGTGGCTCTCGTAGTAGACGCCAAGCTGTTTGCGTTCGCGCACATCGAAAAACAACATATACACGTTGCCCATGTGCTGCTCCGTGCCGCAGCAGATGATGCGACTGTTGGCATTGCGATCGAAGCAGGTAATGGACTCCGGCACCGGTGGCAGCGCTGGCTCCGCCTCGGGATTGGTTCTGTACTGGAATCTCGCCTGTTCGCCCGTGGCGCGCAAATCGAAGAGCCGCACCAGACCATTTGTGGTGCCCACCAGCAGTGTGTTGGCGTTCTCCTCGAGGAAACGAACTCCACAGATGGTCGCGGCATTGTCGGAATTGGCCAGGTCAGGCACACGTTCCTCGTGCACGGCCGTAAGGGCGCCCGCCGCATTCAGATCGTAAATCTTGACGGCTGTATTGGAAAGGCCAGCGGCTAGGCGCGTGAAGCCCGGGTCCGCACACAAGCCCAGAACGTAGTCGCGTTTCAAGGATAGCGAAGCCTCGTCCTGTGGATGTTGGGTGTCAAATTCGGCAGCCAATTCATGAGCGCTACAGGTGTCTTCGTCCTCAATATCCTCCTCGTCCTCGGAGCTGGGCAGCTCCTTGGTGGCGGCCTCTGTAACGCCAAGTAGACATAGATATATTCCCAATACTACAATTACCAATTGTTTAAATACCGGTAATATATTCGCTAAAGCTATCAGTCATGTTTACGTTTGGTATCAAAAAGAAGAAGAAGCAGACATGCACGTGCCTGGCCAGAGTTGCGACTGGGTAACGCAGTGTTGCATTATGAGGGATTTTAACGTAGAGGTTACATTGCAGAACGGCATGACGTCACAAGCGCACAACTATCGGTAATCGCAGTTGCTATATATTGTACAAAAATAATTTTTAAGGAAAAGCCACCGATAACAACTACTTTTAAAAAAAAATATCGAATTCAAATGATTAGCTTTAAAAAAAAAATTGGAGTTTACCCGATTGATCTGTCTTATCGACTTGGCTGATGTTAATGGGTATAAAAATATAGCCGAACTACAACTTTAGCTTGTTTTACAATTTAATATCGCTTTATATTATTATACAAAAGTGAATTTACAAGAAGCCATTCATGTACCTTATTTATTCTGTACTTTGAGTGTATTATCTGAAATGTTCGTTGAGGTTTCTTGCTTGACTTGACTCGTCTTTAGTTATTCTATTAAATATATATCTTTTTTTTACATGCACATATGTATTCATAATGGTGTGTGTGTGTGTATGTCAGTGGTGTCATACAAATATATATATATGTATACAGTAATATGTACATATATTTATATTAATATGGCGCTTTAAATAGCTTTCTCAAAATTAACAAAAAGGGTATTGAAATTCCTGCGCAATATTCTTTAACAAGAAGAACTCTCTTCGACATCAACAAGCAACTATATATATTCAATAATTAGTTATATGCGTGCAACTATTGATCCTATGATTCACATGAAGTCATCGTAATCGTCGGTAAAATCATTTCCGTACTTTTGATAGCCATCAATATCCTAAAATTAGAGAAATATGTGTAAAAAGTCGTTAATGAATGCAGCTGCTAATCGATGCCTTTTGACCTACATCGTTTTCTGTGCGCAGGGAAACTTTGCCCTTGTTCTTGGCGGCTGCCTTCTTGGAAGCGGCTTTCTCCATTTTAAGCTTTTCCGAGTGTAAGCTCTCAACGCTCATTTTGACCTTCTTAATGTCAGCAGCACTTACTGAATGGGAATTCATTATTCTAATCAGTATAAACACATATAAATATATATATTTATGTAATGATCACTCACAGTGCACGCACAGGCCGCGCACCAAATCCTCGATGAATTGTGGAAAGTGGGGCGATTCCCGATACTGTCCCACCTTCCAGCTAAGCGTGGCACCAAATTCTTTGAACTCCTCTTTGCTCTGCGGATTGAAGGCGTCGAGGCCGCCGCCTATACTCGTCACACCGAATGTGTCTAGGGCGCTCTTCAGATCGGATTCCTCCTGGATTTTTTGCAAACGCAGTTTTTCCGCCAGTTTCTCTTCGGCTGTCATGTTCTCCAAGCGTTTCCGTTCCGCCTCCTCGTTCAGACGCTAAGTGAAGGGGTTTATCTGGTGTAATTAAATTTTAATTGAAATGCATTTTTTATTTGTTTACCTCTTGTTCCTCCAATTTCGCTTTCAGCGCTTTGTTTGGTTTGGTCTTGGCTGGCGCTTCTGTTTTCGTGGGCTTTTCCTCGTCCTTTTTCTCCTCCTCATCCTCCCAGCTTTCCTGCAGTTTCAAAAATGCAATTGGTTTAAGTTTCAGTTTAGACAATAAAATTGCATTGACAAAGTGAACACGTGTACAATAAAACGAAAGTGAAAACTGATTAAACAAAAGAAGAAAGAGAGACCACAAAAAACAAGTTTTGGTTGCCAGCAAAAGCTGCTTAACGACAAAAACGACAGCAATTGGGACTGATTTGTTAACAATATGTGTGCAGTTATTTTTGGTACTTTTACTTTTTTCCTTTGGTATTTTTACGCACCTTAACATCCTCGTCGTCGTCCTCGCCCTCCCACTTGTTTATATTATTTGCTGCATTTGGACGTATGACAATTTCACTGTCGGCGGCGGATTCTGCCAGTTGAGAAAAGAAGACAATTATTATATATGTATATGGCTAAAAATATACGCAAAAATCAAGGTTGAATGCCTGTCTGAATTGTCTCCTTTCTTGTCGTGTGCAACGGGGACAGGGGCGGTCGGTGGGTGTTGCGGGGCTTGACAAGCGCCACATGCGCAGCGCCCACGTTGTATTTTGTGATGACGCATCCACGTGCACTTACCCCAGTCGTCGGCCATTTTAATCAAAAGAAGAGTTTCTTTATGTTTGTCCTTATATACTTGTGCTTAGACGCAGCAATTTGTGTTAATTTTAAGCTTATTTAAGCAACAATTCCGTGTGGTTGACTATGTAAAAAATTCATCGAAACTAGTGATGTATGAACATTCAGCTATCGCTTGTTGTCACAGCGATTTTTTTTTGTGTATATTACATCGATGATTCTATTGTATCGACTTATCGATGAATTCGAAACCAATATTTAATTGTAGCCAAATTGTTGCTATTATATAACTGTTAATACATTACAATCTAATTTGGTTTTTAATTTTAACTCACTGTTTAATTTTATTGAAATATGTTAATTTGTATTTTGGTCCGTGTGATATTAGTAGCAATTAAATATGAGCACATAAATTGAACTTTTGCAGCGTTTTCACTGCTTTGCATTTATACTGCATTTTAAATTGATGTTAATGATAATGATAATTAATAGTTTATTGTTGTTGATGAATAATTTTTGCAAGTTTGAATAGACATAATTTTTATTTTATTTTTATTAGGTTACTGACAAAAATCTTACATTAGTTTTATAGTAAAATACTTGTAAATAATTGCATTCTCTTATTTATATACACACATTTATACAATATATAATATATAACATTTAAACAGAAAGGCTTTCCAGCCTTTTCTCTTAAATTCCAAAAGGCAAAAATGATTTGTAGTACTTTCCTTTCTTAGAAAGTCTGTCTTTAAAGGATTTTCCGTCTAACCAGGGGTATCCCCTAGGTGCATTACCTTACGTATCACCTGTGGGAAGCGCAATCCAATATGATGGCAAGACCTCTGGATTCTCTTCAGGCTCCGGAACCTTTATTTGTTCTGTCTGCGACTCTTCATCGGACTTCAGCTCCACGACAAACTCCTCAAACTCTTCCTCTTCCTCCTCCTTTTCCACCTCAGGAGCCTCAACTAAGTTTCGTTTGTGCTTTTCCATGTGACGCCGCATGTTTCGCTTCCACTTGGAAATGAACAAGCATTCGTTGCATTGGTAGGCTATACCCTGAATTGGGTTGATCTTGTTGTGGACCTGGGCGTGGCGTCTCAGATCGAAGCCACGTTTAGATTCGTATTCACATTGGTTGCACTGGTAGCGTTTCTCGCCATTTACGATTAGATATTCTGCATCCTGGGAGGACGACTGTGTCTCTGAGCATTCTGAGGGATCGTTATAGGCCACATCCGTGTCCGGATCTGATCTTAATATTTCGGTGTTTATCAGCTCCACCATAACCTCCTCCGTTGTGGGATCATCCACTTGTGGAACGTATTCTTTCGCGCTCGGCTCCTCGTGCTTGCGCATGTGTCGCCTCATGTTACGCTTCCACTTGGTTAGGAAGTTGCACTCGGGGCACTTGTAGGCCATACCGTCGATCACCTTCATCCTGTAGTGCGTGCGCTCGTGACGTCGCAGATCGAAGGCTCGATTGGACGTATAGCGGCAGAGGTCACATTTGAAGCGCTTCTGACTCTTATCCGTCAGCTCATCCGCTGGTAGAACCATGGTGACCGTGGACTCTTCGGTTACGACAGATTCCTCCTCGTACTCCGCCTCGGATGCCTCAATTACCTCTACGACGAACTCCTCTATGGTCTGCTCCTGCTCCAAATTTGCTCCACCTTCTGGCGCTGCAGTTCTTTTATGCTTCTGCATATGGCGTCCCATGTTGCGTTTCCACTTTGTCACAAATGCGCATTCGCTGCACTTGAATACAGTTCCTTCGGCGGGTCGCGCTCTCGCGTGCCGCTGTTGATGACGCCGCAGATCGAAGGAACGGTTGGACATATAGTCGCATTGATTGCATTTGAAGGGCTTGCCACGCATATTGTCCAGCATTATATAAGTGATGGTTTATTTGACTTCAAGTTAAGCATAAAGTTTTCGTTTTTTTAATTTGCTAAAATAAACATTGCATATTATTATTTGCGGCATATTAAACGCTATGCAGCGCTTATACTTAGCCTCAATTCAATAACATAGAGCATAAAGCGCTTACAGCGCACTCTGTTAGCTAAATATTTACTAAATTGTTTGATTTTTGTTAAATTCTTCCAAATTCATAACAATATTCACACAATAAACGCTAATACGTCGATAAAGGTAAAACTATCGAGTTCTTATTCGATATTTCACACGAGCGGGTAAATTGTATGTTAACCTGTGCTGTTATCGGCAATCGCTCTTCTGCCATCTCTAAACGCTATTTCATCTCTTTTTGGAATTCTCGCAGACACCGCGTGGTGTTTTTGCCAGCTATTCCCATTTATTTTCCTTTGATTTGCGTGGAAAATAAAGAAATAACTACAAACATGAGTTTGTACAACTTTAAAAAGATAATGGTGGTGCCGCCAGCAAAGGTAAGCCTATTATTTTGTTTACGTCCATTGGAGCGCCCCGTGCTTTTGACATAACCTCATTGCAAATGTTTACAAATGCGCAATATGTAAATAATATCAACTATTTTTTCCATTTCCTAGGACTTCATCGACATTATGCTGTCGAAAACACAGCGCAAGACGCCCACCGTCGTGCACAAGGGCTATAAAATCTCGCGCATTCGTGCGTTTTACACACGCAAGGTGAAATACACGCAGCAGAATTTCCACGATCGTCTCTCGCAGATAATACAGGACTTTCCCAAGCTGGACGATGTGCATCCGTTCTATGCCGATCTGATGAATGTGCTCTATGACAAGGACCATTACAAACTGGCGCTGGGTCAGCTGAATACAGCCAGGCATTTGGTGGATAAGTGAGTGAAAGGGAAACTTTAGTTGAATATATATATAACTCAATCTTTTCTATGCAGCGTTGCCAAGGATTACGTCCGTCTACTGAAGTACGGCGACTCCTTGTACCGTTGCAAGCAGCTGAAGAAGGCCGCCTTAGGTCGCATGGCCACAATTATGAAGCGTCAGGCGTCCAATTTGACATATTTGGAGCAAGTGCGTCAGCATTTGTCGCGTCTGCCTACAATTGATCCATATTCGCGCACCATTATCATCTGCGGCTTTCCCAATGTGGGCAAATCGTCGTTCATTAACAAAATCACGCGCGCTGATGTCGAAGTGCAGCCATATGCATTCACCACAAAGTCCCTGTATGTGGGCCACACAGATTACAAATACCTGCGCTGGCAGGTGATTGACACGCCTGGCATACTCGATCATCCGTTGGAGGAGCGCAATGTGATTGAAATGCAGGCAATTACCGCTTTGGCGCATTTGCGCGCATGTGTGTTGTACTTCATGGACATTTCGGAGCAGTGTGGTCACTCCTTGGAGGAGCAGGTGCAGCTGTTCGAGAGCATCAAGCCGCTGTTCACAAACAAGCCACTCATACTGGCCATTAACAAGATCGACATACTGACGCCCGAGGATCTGCCCGCTGAGCGTCAGGCCATAATCACCAAGTTGCAGGAGGACAAAGACGTGCCCGTCATGTTTATGTCCACAGTGCAGGAAACTGGCGTTATGGAGGTTAAGACCGAGGCATGTGAACGTCTGCTCTCCTACCGCGTCGATCAGAAGATGCGCACCAAAAAAGTGGATAACATTCTGAATCGTCTGCATGTGGCAATGCCGGCGCCGCGCGACGATAAGGTCAGAGCTCCGTGTATACCCGAGCAGGCGTTGGCGCGCCTCGAAAAGAATGCGGCGAAGTCTGAGCGTAAGCGCAAGCTGGAGAAGGAGATCGAGGAGGAGATGGGCGATGACTACACGCTCGATCTGAAGAAGAACTACGAGGAAATACCCGAGGAGGAGCGCTACGATGTGATACCCGAGTTCTGGGAGGGTCGCAACATTGCCGACTACATCGATCTGGACATTTTCGAGAAGCTGGAGGAACTGGAGCGCGAAGAGGGTCTGCGCGAGGCTGGCGGCGTTTATGCCGTGCCCGACATGTCAATGGACGAGACGCTCAAAGAGATTCGCGAAATGGCCAAACAGATACGAGGCAAACGCTTTGAATTGCGCGACGAGAAGCGTCTCTCCTCCAGAAAGAACAAGCCCGTTATTCCGCGCCACAAGCAGCCCAAGGTGCGTGATCGTTCTGTTAACAAGCTCGTGGAGACCATGGAGGGTCTTGGCGTGGACATGTCCGGCACCGAGAATGCCAATTTCACCAAATCCGTGGTGGACCTCCGCCGTGGTGTTGTCGCCGTTGGCAGCAAGACGACGCCCAAGCTGCCGCTGCTGGACAAAGAATCCTCAGCGGTGGTTAAGAAAACCGGCCAGCCTCTCAAACGTGCGCCTTCACGAGATACGCTCGGCATCAAGGACGTTGCCATCCGGAAGAAGGCACAGATCATGGCTAAGCGCGACATTGCCAAGAAGGTTACTCGGCTGGGTCTTAAGGGCGAGGCAGATCGTTTCATTGGCACAAAGATGCCACGGCATTTATATTCCGGCAAGCGAGGCACCGGCAAAACCGACCGTCGTTAAGTGCCTTAGCTTTACCTCTAGTTATTCTTTTAGTTCGCTGTACAAATGTATCTGCATCCTTTACAACAGCTACGCAAATCAAATGCAAGTTGTATTTAATAAATATTTAAATATCTTTTTGGGATATTTACAAAAAAAGGGGCTTGTGATTTAAATGAGAGAGGATGGGTAGAATATATGTAACTCTTTTATTTCTAATGAATATCTATATAAAGAGTAACCAGCATGTATTTTAATTTTCTCTGTTTAATGTCTGTATTCATATGCCTGCATATATTCAGGTTTCCTTTTTGCCTTGTCGCAGAATCATAAATTGTCTTAATTTATTATGATAGCCTTGCGGCTAGCTACAAAACGTTATGTCTGTACGAATGTGATTTTGTGAATATTCAAATATGCATAAACATATGTATATCAGTGTGTGAACAGTCATATTTGTAAATACAACTAAAAAAATGGCAATGGGCTTTAAGCCAAATTAAAAGCAGAGCGCTCTAAGGTTGCAATAAAATCAGGGAAATCGTTGAAATGAATTCTACACAGGATAAAAACAAAAAAAATCAAAAAATCTCTATTTCATTTTCACATACAATATAATGTAAATTATTTACCATCTGAAAACAGGGTATATTTGGTCAGGCAATATCCTTGTTTGTGCATCCAAATTTCGCTCGGTGTCTGTTAATATAAATGTTTAACATTAAATTTTCTGCGATGCGGCAAAGCAGCTGCAGCTGCAGTGTAACTGACCTATTGGCCAACTTTGGCTCGCTGTTAGCGCGCTGTTAACTAACATTCAAGGCTCTCTTTTCTGTTGCGGCTCTCCGCTTGTGTCGCATTGTGCGACAGTTACCGCCGTGCACTCGACACGCTCGCAAGTCGCTGGCTGCGCTTAGTCCGTCGGCTGTCGGACATATACCCAGCTCCCCAGTCCCCAGTTGTAGTCAAATCAGTTGGCAAATAAACGTTGAACGTCAAATTATCGTAGATTTGTGAGGCTGTCTACTGAAATGTAAATTGAATTGTATGAAAATGCGCCTCAAAGTAGGCTAATCAAAGTTGCGCGTGTTTGGCAGCAACAGCTATTTGTGCGCGTGTGTGTGTGTGTGTGTGCGTGAGTGTGTGCATGTGTGCGTATACACGTAGCTATTCGAACATGTGTATTCCCTTTGTGGCAGTGGCAACAACATCCATTAGCGAAGTGTGTTCCTTGTTGTTGTTATTGTTATTGTTGTTGAGTTTGTGTGCGTTTTACGCACGCCGCGGCCCGTTACAATTACAACAACAATAGCAAGAAAGACGAAAATGAAGATTGTCCAAGATTAAATGCCCTTGCAGACATATTAAAGAATTATATATAGTATATATCAGTTTTGTATTTGTTTGCAGATATGTTAGGAGCATCTAGATATATTTTTAAATCAATTGTTTTTAATTATAATGGTCGGAAATTGACATAATTTTCCAGACATGCTAGGATCATGCTTTCATTCTCAATTATCAACTCAGTTTCGGATATATTAAAAAGCAAAAAAGTTGTTTATTTTAAAACTCACTTTTCGACCGATCGTTCCTATATGATATAGTAGTCCGATTCGGTGGATTTCGACTGTTTCTCTAATTACCCTTTTTAAGGGTATAAAAAACAATAAGTGGAGAAACAACTGCTGCTGCTGCGCACGTTTGCCTCGTCCTGACCAAAGTTTTTGATTGTTTTATTTTGGGCTGCTGCAGCGCCTGCTGCTGACATGGCTGATGTGTTTTTTTTCTCTTCTGGAGGCTTTGCTTTTGCCTAACTTAATTGACTCTGGCCACCCTAAAACACCCATTCTCCCTCCCTTTCACACCCGCTCACAGCAACATATGTATATGAAATCTGCAGCTTTTTTTATGCATTTCTATATATATTTTTTTATGCTTATTTAAAAAAAATACTCACACAAAAAAGTGGCCACATTACCGTTAACACATGCACGAGTGCCGACTATCATCGCACACCAACAACAAGCAGAAGAGTAAGAACCGAAACAGACACCTGGGAAAAAAAAACGCACAAAAGCCATTTTGCATATTGCTCTTGTTGTGTGTTGCTTTGTAGTAAACATTTTTCCGCTTGGCTAACGGAAGCAGGGCCATAAAACGCTTCCAACCCAACCTACTCATACGTGTATACACCTGCACGCACACACAAACACACGAACACACACACATACACTCACAAACTTCTTGGCAAGCGTTCACAACAAAGTTTTTGATAGAAAACAGATGCTTGGACTAAAACATGCAACAGCATCGCATAAATAACAGACTAAGGCTAGCCAGATTGCAAAAAAAAATCAAATCTGAAAACTGACGTCGCAGGACAGCAGTTAAAAGTTAACAGGCCACCTGCGCTGCCCACCAACCATAACAGTGGCAGCGCAGCAGCAGCAGATCTCGTACTCGCACTCACTGCTAACACTGACCTATTGCCCGCATTCGATTCTGTGAGTGGCCCTATTATGTTAAGTTAACAGTGCACTGTTAGCATGTAGCTTGGTAGGCAGCATCAGCGCCCAGACGCCATCCCTAGCAGTGTTGGGCGAGATTTGGATCTGTTAGCATCGTCGGCAACGCGTTCGCTCACACACACACTGGTACACCGACACACACACATACACACGTAAAGCTACGCACATACTACGCACGCATACAGACTGAGGACAGTCGAAAACTGCGCGACCCCTCGCGTGCCTCCTCACCGTTACCCGCAACACCCCCGCATCCCTCTCGCACCGAGTAACTGTGAGGCTGTGAGTGTATGTGTGTGCGTTGCGACTTCATAAAAAATTCAACAGCACACAAAAGAAAAAAAACAAGAAAATTTCTAGTCAATAAAAAAAATATACAAAAAGTATAAATAAATGTGTATAAACAACCGAGTAAAAGCCAATAATTTAACGTTCAATTCAATAACAGTGCGTATATAAAATTCTTTATATACAACAAAAAAATCAGCAGCAAAAAGTTAAACATAAAAAGTTGTTTAAATTAAATTTAAAATAATGTTAAAACCAGGCACAGCAAAGAATTGAGCGGAAGCGCACACGCAAAGCTGAACTGCTTTTTACGCACCTTTGTGTAACGGTTACCTTCGTCTGTCTGTGTGCGCTTGCTTTGCTTCAGCTTTTTCGTTTATGCTTTTCTCGATTTTTTTTCTGTTGTTTGTTTCGAGCCATTTATTTGCTCTTTAACGTTGAATTCGGAGCAACATTTTGGAGCCTGTCGTTCCGGCTGCCGTTAGGTTCGCTCTCAGCGAGCAAACACACACACACACACACACACACACACACACACACACACACACACACACACACACACACACACACACACACACAGACAAAACACTTGCCGCAAACCGTTTGCCCAGTACTCGACTTTGTGTGTGTGTGTGTATTTTTCGTTTTTACATAAAGCGAAAAAAGTCCGACACATACTTTTATTTGTATATGTAACACACACACAGCTGTATTTCTGAATGTGTGTGTGTGTATGTACATTCAACAAATTGTTGAATCCAGCAGCGCCTTCTGATTTTTTTCTTCTTTTTATGCTCTGCTGCTGTCGCTGTTGCTGCTGCTGCTGCTGTTTCGCGTCCTTCCCAGCATTTGACGCCCACTACTTGCGGCTGCTTCCGACGTCGTCAACAAGTTGAAGCTGTTGCCGCTGCCAGAATTTCAATTTGTGTGGATACACGTTCGCTCTCTGTGTGCGTGTGTGTGTGTGAGGCGCCTTGAAGTATGTCAAAATTTTTGTGTAGGTTCCCCACTCTGCACAGATAAATTATGAGTGTAAATTGCCGTTGTTGCTCAGTGTCTGAGTATTGGCAGCTATATATATATATATATACATGTACATATTTATATACCTATATATCGGTGGTCGGTGGTCTGAATCGCTTTTGCTACTTTGGCTCGCTTCTAATTCGATTTCTGTCACATTTGGCCGCAACCTGCCTGGCCAACAATTTTGGCCAATTGCTGCCTCGCAGCCAGCCCCAACTATTGCCTAGGCTCGTCTATGACTTATATACTGCGTATATAGTAAAAGAAAGAAAATAGCCCAAATGCTAATTGAAATGTCTGCTAGCTAGATTTTTCTGCTGTTCTCAGCACACAATTCCGGACCTTTTTCGTAATTAGCTTGCCGCATTCTATGCTGGTTTCTATACCCAAACGAAGAAATATTGACCTAATTAAAATAATGCACAATTAATTGTCAGCAAAATGCTTTGAAACAACGGCAACCATTTCGCTACTGGAAAAAAAGCAAAAGAAGAAAAACATTCCTGTGAAAATAAACAAACGACGCGTTTGCATGTGTGTATATTTTGTTCACACATGAGTGCGCTGCGTAAAAGAAATAACAAAAATTTGGTTCGCTTTGAAGTTAAAACGTATTGAGGTGCTTATAATAAATAGGCCTTGTCTATATACAAAATCCAATCACAGTCATTGAGAATTCCCAAGGGACCTAAAATTACATAACCCCAAGTGTTTCGTATATTTTCTTATGTCAGTTGGGTTTTTAACTCTGTAAAAGGAAATATAAAAATCAAGACCTTCGGTTCAAAATCCCTTTTCTTAGTTTTTTCAAAATGTAAAAAACCCCAACAAAAGTTACAGTCTGAGGCAATTAAATTTTTTTCTCAAAAATCATGCCAAAAATGACAAAAATTTCGCATCAGACATTTTAACTTCATATCGTTTTGATCGCCAGATTGTTTGTGCATATAAATTTTTAACAAAAACATGTTTTGACTTTAGACTTAAGAACCAGTGAACAAAAGTTAAATAAAATATTGTATAAAGTAAAAGTTCTTCACGAAAGTACGGAAAACTAAAGAAATATTTCTAATAATCAATTCAAGCAATCTAAATACTTTTACAAAACAAATGTAAGTAAAACAAAATATTGTTTTATATTTTGTATTATTCTTAAGTATTAATAAAACTTTAAAAGTATTTAAAGCTATTTCTGGTAGATAGTGTAGATATGAATCTCCTTTCTTAGCTAAATTTAAGCTAATATCAAAAAGCAGCCCAACTAGCTGCTTTTATAACTCAAGTCCCAACAGTTTTTTTATTCGCCTCTGCAACCAAATACACAAATATCTGCTTAAGTTTACTCGATGGATTTTAGATTTGTGTGTGCGTGTGTCCTTTAATCTCTGCCAGAGGCTGCCAAGGATGTATTAGCCACAGCTTAGGACATGCTCCAACATATGTTTCGTCTGGTCACGCAGGCCACATGGCGTATGGGTAACAAAAGGGGAAAACTTCTTGGAAGCTCAGCACAGCTTGTTACCTATGAGCTGCTGAAAAGTTTCTTGCACAGCAAAATACATTGTTGCTCACATACGCACACACACACTGATGTACATATATATTTTCATATACGTGTGCAATATGAGTATAGATAATTGTATGTGACATATTCGACGTCTCATTTTGTGCCTTAAAAACATCCGCCTAAATTTGGCCATACCTTTTCTTATACTCTTGCAAAGGGTACATTAATTTTGATATCACATTTTTTAATGTATAGAAGAAGAAAATTTCGCAACAAATAATAAGATATAAATATTTATAAATATTATAAGTATATAATATTGTTAGCTTTCATTAGGGAAAAGAACCAAAAAAATTTTTTTCTATAAAAATGCCATTTTCTGGCAGGGTATTTCATCGTCTTGCTATTCCCTTTTTGCAGAATTTCAATGGAAATGAATTTTAAAGTTTTTGCATAAATCTGAGCTATACCTTTACTGTTACCGTTGCCAAAACCGAAACCGAATCCGAAACAGGCGAATTGTTTATTGTGTGCTCGCGGGTCCATTGTGAATTTTGGTTTACCCTGCCACGCCTCCCCGACCCGCGCATTGGTGGGAACGCGGCATCTGTAGCTCTGGCCACACACTATATGTCATATATGTATATAGCATGTATAAGTATATATATTGAGGGATGTATACATGTATAATACATGGCAGCATATTGTGTTTGCAGCATAAATAATACGCATCTGTGAGGCATCGGCAAGCGACTGTGCACAAAATTATGCGCAAATCAGGTATTTTAGCTCGACTTCACGTTAATACAATACTGAGCAAAATGTCAGTCAAGCGGAAAATTCTAAGAAAATAAACAGATTTTCATGGAAAACGATTTATTGGTCAGGAACTTTGTGAAACCCAAGGTATTTCAATTAAATATGTTCTTATTCATCGTTTACTTACTTTGTAATATAAATTTTGAATATTTAGTTATTTCAAAATTTAAATAAAAGAAAATAAAAAATTACGTAAATTTCTTTTGTCTTTTTCCGTGTTCTAGACAGATTTTTACCCAATTTTTGAACATATAAATTCGTGTTCTTCTGAAAGCTTTATTTCTATTTAGTTAAAGTTGATTTATCTCAGTGTGCTAACTGTGGGACTGAGCCGCAGCTTCCCCAGCAATACACCCAAGGCCATTTAACTTGGCCACAAATGTGGCAACAAATACAAAAGGTTTCGTCTTCTATTGTTGTTCGGGTTCTTTGTTGCCATTGTTGTGGTTAGCATATGACAACTCCTTAATCATCGATATATGTCGCGGCATATTCATGCCAGCTAGCAGCAACTACCAATCATTTGTAGCTGACATTGACTTGGGTTTTCAAATTATTAAGCACACACACACATACACACACAGAATATACAACATACATATATATTTATACTGGCCTGCTTGGGGGCCAGTATTAAAGGGCAATTTCCCGTTTTTCGGTCGTGTTGCGGATGTTCCAGAGCCAACGTTTAACTGCCTGCTTCAGATTGTCTCTGACTTGCTATTTTTTTTTTTTGCAACAGCAAAAACAAAAACAACAACAAAGTTTGTTTGGCATTGAATTTATTTGTTGTGAACATTTATTTTGCGTAATTGATGAGCCTTTTAATAAATTATTGCAATTGCAAATGCAAGTCACAGGCCGCACTCATAAATCGTAAATGTTGCTGTTGTGTTTAATTGTATAAAGCGCTGCACAACATCAATTACAGTAATTAAAAATGGATTGCTTAACGTGGCAGATACCCTGTAAACAGGTCTCTTTTATTTGCATTGATAACTGATAATTTATTGAGCGATATTTTTAAAATATTTTATTCAGTAAAGTTGTTAACAAAAATACCCTATTCAGAAGTGTTTGACTAGCGGATACCCTGTACCCATGCTAACTAAGTATATATTTTTTAGAGTTTTTGAATCAAACCACTTTTAGGGTATTTAAATATGCATTTAAGACAGCTGTAAATTTGTCAATTGCTTCCAATTAAATCAGACGCACAAACTGAACAGATCTGCTGTTAATCAGCGCCCGATTAAATGTTAAAAGGAAGCTCAAAACATCCGCAGTCGCATCCGCAAATGTGCGTCCTTCAGGCGAATTGGGGCTCTCAAAAGTTTGCTTCGTATTTTGTGAAATTTAGTATAAAACGCCTTTCGGGTTTTCAGACCAAGCCAAATGCAATTAGCATGACAATTTGGCCAGCAGTTGAAAAGGGGGCGTGTCGGGAGTGGCACTTAAGCATTTTGTAGCATTTCCATTTTAGAAACTAGCCAATTGCTTAATTGGCTTACTATATAAATCAAACAAATTAAAAGTGCGACCGCATTAGGAAATAATATGTGCACAAACTAAAAGCCATTTCCATTGCGGTTGGCCGCCAAAAGCAAACGCTTAAAAACAATTCAGTTCACACGAAAAAGTTAATTTATGTTTATTTAATATATATGTTTATATGTTATGATATATGTGCGTGGAAATTGCAATTAAACTAAGCCAACAATGTGTGTTGGCCGCCATTGATTAACCGATAAAGTGATAAACTGACAAACTGAGTTAAGCCAAAAGTCAACCAGAAAAGACATTAAATAAACGCCGTCATGAATCAAATCAAACGTATTTAACACCGAATAATAAATACTTAAAAGAGAACATATAAAATAAAATAAAATAAAATAGAGTTCAACCTCAAGTTCTTCTTAGTTTAGTTATATATAGATATATGTATCTTATAGGATTCCGTTAAAGATGAATATGAAAATTTATATAATCTATTTGTATACTATTTAATTTTATTAAATTCCGTTCTGTCTTGTTTTAATATTTTATATTTAAATCAATTTTGTTTAATTTCATTCTATATTTTTCTTTTTAAATTTATTCTCTTTCATCCTTGAAATGCATTTCTTAAGGTCTTTAAGAACATTTGGTTGACCTTAAAAAACTTAGCTTGAATATATTTCTTATACTACATATTCTTTCTAAGCTCTCTTAAGTACCAAAGAGGGTAATTACAAAAGCATATAAATTGCTGTCCATGAGCTGCAAACTTCATGACAAAGTTATAAGTACCCCGTCTGCGTGAATAAGAAAAAGCCGTGTGAAAATATGTGTGGAAGTGCACGACTAACAGTTACGCTGTGCTGAAAATAAAACAAACTAAATTAAAGTCAAGAATTTATTTAAAAACTTGATTGAAAATGATATCTACTTTCTCAAAATCGAAATATCTGAATATCTAAAAAATTCTGCAAGTTTGGCACACCCTAGTTGTGGCCACTGTGTGTTTACAGGGTATTTAAAAAATGTCAAAAAAGCAAATGCCAACAGCGCAGCGGACAAATACTTCATATCTGCCACATGCACGCCACACACACACACACAATGAACACAAAAAATTCCACAAAATGTTTGTATGCGTTATGGTATGTGTGTGCGTGTGTGTGTGCTTGTGTGTGTGTGTTGGTGTTGGCAGGCAACATGACATTGACTAACGTGCGACGTGGACGTGCCAGAGGATACAACACAAGACACACCGACAAACGCATGCACAGACAAATAAACACATGCAACACACACAAACACACAAACATACACACGCACACACACACACACGTGTAAAGTCAGCAATTTGCTGCAGTGAAATTTAACACGAACAATTTAATTTCAATAAAAACGCACAACAGCCATGAAAAGCGCTCATAAAATTTGTGTGTTTACACAAAATGCAATTTAATTTAATTGCTGAACTTGTATTTCTCTGCACTAATCTGTGGCACGTTATTCACGAAATTAAATGCAAATAAATGTAGGTGTGGCAAGGCAATCTAAAATGGGGAAGAGATTCAGCTGCACTTGAAAAGGAAGCTGCAACACTTTTTGCAACTGTGTGTGTGTGTGTGTGTTGCAAGTCAATTGCATTGAAAGCGAGTGGAATGCGTGGCATGACGGCGAAGGGGGCGTGTGTGGGGTGTGCGGCACAAGGGCAAGCCTGCCAGCTGTGTTTACTTTTATCTGTGTGTGTGTGTTTGCTAGCTTGTGTGTAAATGTGTGTGTGTGTGTGTGTGTTCTATGCATACGCCTGCCTGAGTTGCTTAAATGTCAGTTTATATCTCAAGGATAAGCCGTTTTCCCATTGCTGCCGCTGCGGCATCTTTGGCTTTTTCTGTTGGGCCCAGGCACCAAGAGAGGCAACCACACACCCACACACACACAGACAGCTGCTCTATATGCACTATATATTCATATTATTTCTGTGTCGGCTACACACATCATGATAAATGCATGAGCCACATATTTCAGCCGTATGCAATCAACAATGTGCTGCTGCTGCTGCTCTTGTTGTTGTTGTTGCTGCTGCAACCAGCTTTTGTTGCCAACGTTGATGGTGTCAGCAACACGCCGCATAAATGGCCACTCTTTGTTGCAACTCAATTGAAATGCAGCCATTGCATTTTTCACACTTGCTTTTTAATGAAGATTAACGCGCCTTTTCTTGCATTTACATCGATTCACGCCGCCAGCAGACACGCCCACAAACGCGCAATTAGTGTCTGGCATATCTGTGTATCTGCGTGCGTGTGTGTGTTTGTGTGAGGTATTTATGAGCGCATTAACTTTTAATGCCACGTGTTAAATATGCGCGCCAGAAGTTGTTGTAGCTGTAGATATTTTGATTACTCATACGCCATGTGGTTTAACATACACACACACAGAAATCGCACAGTCAGCGGCAGCCAACTTTGCCAAAGCCACAGCAGCGATAACAACAACAACAACAACTAACTAGAAGAAGAACAAGCAACAACAACAACACAGACAAGCTTCGTAATGAGCGCCAGTTAGCAGCAACATGAGATAAACTTGTTGCAGCGATAAAAAGCTATAAATTTGCCATTCACTTTGTGCCTGTGTGTGTGTGAACCAGTGTGTGTGTGTGTGTGTGTGTGTGCGCCTGTCTGTGTCTGATGTGTGTGTTTCGCATGAGTTTCTCTAATTAATAGCTAAACGCATTTGTCGCCCCTCAACCCGCATTAGGGCCAAGCATTTGGCTAAATGTTTTGCAATTAAATTGCACTAAAAATGTGTGTGTGTGTGTGTGTGTGAAGGGTTTGAGGCAGCAGCACAGATAACTGTTAAGTGTATGTGATTTGAGATGCATTTAAAAGTTTTGCTGCATTACTTTAACTTTTACGGTTTTATTCGAAACTTTTTTAAACTTAAGCTCCTAACTTGTGGTTAAACGATATGCTTATTTCTCTAAATATATGCCAAACTTTTGTATTATATTCAAAGTAGACAGAAAGTGCTTTTAAACATTTAAAATAACTGTTATTCTTGTCTTGTGTATTTATCAAAATTAAAATTTGGCAAATGTCATTTTAATTTAAAAGTTTTGACAGTTGTCATTTTGGCTTAATTTAAATTAACGCCAAATTACTTTGATTGGTCAACCATAACAAAAAAGTTTTGAAAGTGTATGCGACTAGAAAGTACCCTATATAACTATATAACATTAAAATAAATTGTATATTTACAAAATACTAAATATAAAATAAACATCCTTTTGCTTTACTCACGTTTGTGGCTCGACGTTTTTAGATCTAGTTGTGTGTAGTGTGTGTGTGTGTGTGCCTCTGTGTATTTGTATAAATGTTGTTAAATGTGTTTGAGTTAGTAAACTTTAACAAGGCAACAGCTGCGCGGTGCCTTGCAAGTGATCTGGAAGCGAACGCATCATTAAATAACAAGTATTGCCTGGGAAATGCACAGAAAAACAGCAGCAGCAACAGAAGTTTTTTGGGGCCAATAAGTGGTTGGGGGGCGTGGTTGGGCGTTGGGTGGTGCGACGGTCAAGGCCTGCTGTGCTGGCCAAACGGCGGGCCAATTGTAATGCATATTTGATTTGTATTTACGAACTGGGCAGCACAAATCGATTGTCATGCGGACTGGCTGGTTGGGAGTCAGAACAAATGTTTTGCCATTACAAGCAACAACAATAATAAAAACAACAACAACAACAACAATGGATACACCATTACAGCGAGAAACTTTAAAGAAGCATATAAATAAGTGCTGCGTTCATGGTTTTGAATGAACGTTAATGAAACTAATGGAGAAGGCGGGCAGGATAACGCTGCGTATACGCAATATTTATGGATGAAAACAATCGACGAACTGACTGGCAGGCAATCGAAACGTTAAATTAAGCGGAAAAATTAAATAAATTTTATTGTTCGTTGCCGACAATGGCAATGGGAAGCTTGGCCCATTCATAAAAATGCCAAACACAACAACAACAACAAAATACCGAAATATCCAAATTCAAAACAATTCCCTGTAAACATTTACTTCGCCTCACATGTTTATAACAAACGCACAAAGAACAAAAACACCATACGATAGTTGCCAGAGGCAGGATGGAGTGGGGAGGGGCAGTTGCTGTTATTTGGCTGATTGGTTGATGAGCTGATGTGACTGAAAACCGTCTAAAAATACGCGCCGACTAACTAAATAAACAGAAAAAGTCGCACTGTGTGGAACAAAGTCAGCATTGTTCATTCAAACGAAAAACTTTTAGACCATCAATTTAATTGCATTTCATGGGTATAAGTAAGAAATAAATAAATAAATTTATTAATTTTTATATGCTCACACATCTGTTGTAGGCATGAGAGCTTCAGCTTCAGACTTCATTTCAGGTAACTAGTCACGGTTATATAGGATATATTGAGGAACAGAAAATTTGCTATATTCTCATATTCTTTTTTAAATATTTTTTTTTAGAGATTTTAAACGTGGTATATGTCTCCATATATTTTCTATATTTTTAATTCTCATAGCTTTGTTAAGCCTAAACGATTTTTTTTATTATTTTTAATGGGTTTTTGATCAATATTTATTCTACATTTAAAATATTTCAATTTAATCTGTGAGTCAAGCATTTGCTTAATAGTGAAACTCCTACTTCCCTCCATGATCTATATCTATATCATAATAAATTTATTACTGTAAATGCAATTAGTGTGCCACTATTCCCAGGTGAGAGTTCAATGCAACAGGGCATCGATATGTGCAGAAATTTGCTTTTAAACACGAGCCAAAGATGCCCCAACATGAATTCTTAGAATGCAGACAACCATTTGAACTTGAGCAGCAGCAGCAGCAAAGTCAACAACAACACAAATAGTGTCTACTGTTGTCAGCTGAACTGTGCAACAACACAACAAAAACAACAGCACACACAACATACACTCGTTTTACATGTTTGTGTGTCAGAAAACTGTCAGGCTGCATTTCATATGGCTCATCTGGACGAAGGCTGTCATCGGGGAGCTGGCATAGGGGCTGACAACGTAAGGCCTGACATTGCTGTGGACGTGGATGTGGACGTGAACGTGGAGCCTCCGACTCGGACCACAGCGACAGACTCTTCTTCACAGACAGTTTTCACTAATTATCTGACACGGTGCTAGGGGCCGAGACCGAAACTGAAACAGAAACAGAAACTGTGGACTGGTGAGGGCCAGGACATACCGATGTTGCAGCTCGTTGCGGCCAAGGACTCATTTTGAATGTGCTGTTGTATACACTAACATACACACACAAACACACACACTTAAACATACAGAAAGGCACACACAAACTTTACGTGCGCATCTCAGAACTCTAATTTCAAAGGTCGTGCCAGTGCAAAAAGCGTTTTCTATTTGTACTGTTTTTATTTGCATACCCTGTATTGAAAGTAGACGGTAGAAAAGGTATTTTAGTTTAAAATGTAACTAATTCAACTTATTAGTTCTTTTTAGTAGCATATTTCTGTTACTATTACACTTAGTGTTATTGTTAATGTTAATGTTAATTTTACTCTACTGTTACTGTTACTGGAGCCATTCTGTAAATGAAAGTTTTAAACTTCTAAGCGTTTACAGAGCATCTCTCAGTCAGGCAGCAGAAATGTGTTCTTTGCCATTTTCTATATTTTTGTTGGCCGCTGAGCTTCTCTCGTTTCGGTGTCATGTGTTTTAAGCCATGTGCATGTTTTATTTGGCATTCGCCTTTGTGTGTGCACTGCATTTGCTACCACGCCCACAAAATTCTGTGAAGGCCGTCGCGGCGGAAAGGCGTCAATAATTGAATACCCAACTGGGAGCATCGGCTACTGTAAAGTTGATTAAATTTAAGCAGCAGCAGCTGCTGCCAAACTAATGGCATTTGCAATTCAGAGCCAGATTTGTGCGGGTAATTGCACTTCATTAATATTAACAATTACACAGTATAAGCCCAAATGCGGTTAGTCAATTTTGTAATCTAGCCAAAAAAGTACAACTCTAAATTATGACGTATACGACGCGTATGTTCCACTGTACCGACTGCGTGTGGAACACTAATTAAGCATTATTAACGCTTGTCATTGACATCTAAAACCGAAAGTTACTGGCTCGCAAATACAATCAAATAAAATATAATGAAAAAAAGTGTCAAGTGCTTGGGTCCAAAAAGTTCTGTTGACAAAAACACCCAGAACACACACACACAATCATACACGTTATATGCTGCCCGCCCACTCACACCTTCAGACTCTGTTATGGGGAGCAACAAGCAGCAATCGTATAATGGCAGTTAACAGCGCTTTAACAGCAGCTGAGCGTCGGCCGAAGAGAGGCGACCGCTCAAGCAACAGGACGCGCGCTCTCTGGCTCAATTACTTTGGCTCAACTGTTGAGCGAGCTCTGCTGCAGCTGTTATTTACATTTGCGGCAGCAACAGTTATAATTTTTGCTTGCTTTCTCTTTATGTCCTCGAATGATTTATTTTTGGACTGGCTGCGACGCCAGCAGCGGCCCTGCCGAGTTAAGGCATGCGGTTTTGTTTAGATTTATGCGTGCTCTCGCTCTTGCTTTCGCTTTCGCCCTCACACTCCCACATTGCTCCGCTGCCCAGTCTCTGCTCTGCTCAGCTTGTGTGTTTGCACGCTTGGCTTGTTTGATATTGTATTCTGGAGCAGAGAGACGGCCAGATAAGATGCTTAGGCAGCAGCATGGTCGTCGTCAGGTGGTTATACGATTACTAAGTACTCGGCTATGGTAATAGCAATGCGGTTAACTTTGCCTATGCAAAGTGGAAATTTATGCATTAAACTTTTTCTATTATCCGGCCGTATCGTTTAATTAGCGCCTGCCACACGGCAGTTAAATGCACGCACCGAGGCTCTAGCCTAAATGTGTGAAGCCGTTCTCAGGGCTGTTGGCGGTTACCGCCTTTGGCATGTTTTGCATTTAATCAGTTTCTTTTTTTGCTGTTGCTCATATTGCGGTTGATGGCGCCATTGTTGTGACCTTTTTTCTGCGCCATTTACAGCACTGCCAGTCGCAGACCTGCCAACATGCACTAATATATATGTTTCACTCTGTGTGTGTGTGTTTTTGCATATTTTAAATGTCCCCATCAACATGAACAGCAATTGTGACTGTGACTGAGACTGCGGAAATGAAAACAATATCCATTTCCATTGTATATTTTTATTTGCTGGCAGCGACAGAAAGCGCAGCGGCCGTGGGGAGAACTGTCGTTGTGAAAGTCGCTGGCACACGCCCAATGGCTCAGAGCACAGTGTCCCGGTGTTTCAGTGGTACAGTGCAGGACTCCCCAGTGGCAGAGGGTTCTCAACTATAAATACAACTCTTGCCCCATACCTGGGGATTCTTTAAGCCAGTTTATAGGCTGTGCTAAACTGTTATTTGCTCATTTAAATTTTGACTTGTTGCTGTTAAGCTCAATTGGCGCTGTTAAAAACAATTCGATCGTGTAGTGCTGTAAAATACATACATTTGTATGGAATATGTATATTTGTTTAAGCGCGAACAATGAACAAACAAGGTCTAGTTTATTCAATGTTAATTTTCAGAATTTTAAAGTAGAAGAATTTTAATATCTTTATGCACTTGCATATTGTTTACTCAAAATTATAAAACAATGTATCATACGCAAAAGATCGCATTGCAGTGTTTTACAGTTTGGTTTTTAACAGAATAGCTGTCATGCTTCATGTTAAATTTACAGTTCTTTCTTCCAATTTGGCGCTTTTTATAAATAAAAATTAAAGTTTTTAACCAAGGTAAATAAGGCGCACCTGTGTGCTTGAGTATGTGTGTGTGCGCAACAAGTAGGAAGCAGCACTCATGAATAAAAAAAAATGGAATTTATATCACAAAAATGTGGAAAACTATTGGCAAACAGTTGTCGCTGCTCGTAACTGTGAATGCAGTTATCGTGTCCTCGTTGCAGCCTTTGTGTGCGGCCTTGTCTATTGGCGGGCTATTGAACTGCGAATTTGTAAACTCTCTATTCTTATACCATTTTGGTGTTGTTGTCTTCGTTGCAGGTGTGCGCCATTTGCCCGTAAGCGCCACTTGGAGCCACTCAAAGTCGTTGGGGCGCACAATAGAGATACATTGAGTGCCAATTGAGAGTGCGAAAGGGGGCTGGCAACAGATATCTGGGATAACTGGGCAAATATGCGGCACGAAACAATTTGGCCGCCAGCGCGTGGCGCGACAAGCACATGACAAGCACCAGCCGCACATTCAGGACGCGAACGTGGCAGCAGCTCTCGACGCAGCCGGTACGAGGATAATGCAAATAGTCGTCGACAACAGCGGCAAATACCAAAACAAGCAACACATTGAGCAGACAAACCCAATTGGGGGCACGTGGCACAAGCATGACCGATGCGGACGATAGCAACAGTGGCGGGGGCAGCGGCGGTCGGACGGGCCTCGGGTCGCGACGCGATTCGCTGCCGCTGCTGAGGAAGCTGGACAAGGCGGTGTCCACCAACGACGTTCTGCTGGATCTGCAGCGGGCGCTCACCTACGAGGCGGTGTTCAGCACGCTCGTCGAGCACAAGATGCAGGCACTGAAGCGCGACTACGAGGAGCACAAGCGCACCAAGCGCAAGAAGCGCAAATCCATTGGTCGCATTTTGTTGCCGCGCAAGCTCTTTGGCGGCCGCCGCGCCAGCAAGGAGGAGTCCGATGATGAGGCGGAGCTGCCAACAAGCAAAGGCCTGTGCCAAGCCAAGACTGCATCCAGCCACAGCGATGATATCGAGGTGGCCTCCAGCTCGCCACCCGTGCTGCGGCCGGCAGCACGGGGCGCGGATGCAGCGCCGGAGGATAGCGTGGCCAGCACGCTGAGCAACTCGTCGGGTCGCCAGGGCACGCACGTTCTGCACAGCCACAGTCTGCTGGTGCAGGCGCAGACACACACGCCCGCCCAGCTGCCGGCGCGGCGGGACAGCAGCTCTGAGGAGGATGCGGGCGCGGCACGTCAGCCAGAGACGCGACATTCCATGAGCACAACGACCAACGGCGAACTGGATTACCTGACACCGGTCGCCTCTTGCTATGACAATACCTCGCTGGCGACGGCTACCGGGACGGCGACTGTGATTGGCGGCACACGTGCCCTGCACAGCTCCACCATGGCCGACGATAGCTTGACCGCCTCGCTGCGCGGCAGCCTCGAGAGCCTCTCCTACTCCAGTTCACGCTGCACGGTCAGCTTCGGCGGCGCCGAGATCATTGCCCTGGCCCACGGCGATGTGGATACACGCGAACGTGCGCGTCTCGCCAAGCGTTTGCGCATCCTGGAGGCCAAGTCCATCAGCGCCCAGTGCAGCCCCATTTTTCCGCGCAGCGTGGCGCGTTCATTGCCGCTGCCGCAGCCGCAGCAGGCGGTGAGTAAAGCCCGCAAAGGATTAACCAGCAAACCCACTTTAATATATATATTTTTCCCCGGTTTTCTTCCTAGCGTATTCACGTTAATGTTCCCTCCAGCCTGGCCAGGCCGCCGCCACATGTGGCTGTGGAAATCGAGGCACTGCCTCTGCCGCATCCCCAGCTCCATCCCCAGCAACAGCCACAGCCACAGCTGCCGCAGCGCAAGCGCCTGCTGCCCAAGCAGGTGTCCTGCACCGAGAGCTATTCGGGCGGCGATTTCGATGGTGCTGGCGCCGCCTATGCGCGCTATTTCTCGCGCCAGAACACGTCCGAGGATAGCGCCAATGTGACCGTTAGCACCGTGCTGGCCCAGAGCGATTCGCAGTCGCTGCACGCTCTGCCCAGCTATGCGAACACGCCTACGGCATCGGCGGCACGTGAGCCGGAACGGCACAAGTCGCGCAGCACCGGTTTGCTGGCCATACGCAGGCCGATGACGCCGGAGGCGATTGTTATTCCTATGGAGGATGAGGCTGAGCAGCCGCAGCTGCCGGCTAAGCTGGCCGAGAAGCTGCATCGCATGACCTCCACCTCGACGGGCTCCAGTGTGGCGCCCACCGGCTGCTGCACTGCAGCAAAATCGGCCGCGTCGCGCGCCAAAGAGAAACACTTTCAGAGCTTTAAACCCACACTGACCATGGCCGCGGCAACGGCTGCCCAGAGCACCGGCAGCGACGATGAGTACCGACGCCGCAAACGGAAGTACAGTAAGTCCCGGTGCAGTTATCCAATGTTGTTTAGCCATAATCCATTTTAACGCGCAGAACGCCATCATCGCTGCTCGGATCCCGCGCTGGTCTATCCCACGCCCAATGGCCTGCAGCACTGTGTGCATGTGCTCGGCCTGGCCCCAGATTCCCAGCCCATGTAAGTTCAACTGGTCGGGGAGACGGGGGAGGTAATCATCCCAAAGCCACACTCGCATTCACGTTCACAAAAGCGTCGCCTGTCAACTAAATGTCATTTATTACCCGCAGACAATGCCCCTATGCCGCGGACTCGCCCTGCGAGCTGCAGCTGGACATGGACTCTGACGCCGATAAAATCGACGACCTTGAGCACATGGTGCCCGGCGACGGTCATCAGCGACACCGCAGAAAGCATCGGTAAGTCCCAAACGCTATCTCTACATGTCCATCATAATAAAAGTTCACATGTACAGTGGTCGAAAAACAATATGTTGAGTACAGAAATATCTCAATATCTACAATAACTCAATAGAAGCAGCAGTATCATTCATTGTAAAGGTTCTATAGCTCCCATATTTCAAACTCCCATAACTTTGTTAAAACTGAACCGATTTTCATTTTTGAGGGCATTTTGGTCATTTTTTGGCCTCTAGTTTGATCCTACATTCAAAATATATTCATTGTTGAAAAAAAATTTTTTGAATTTTTTGGTCAAAAAAGCATGTATTCCCCCCTTGTATATTTTCGAAAAAAAATATTTTTCAAAATTTAAAATTGCGAATTTTTAACTTTAATCAATTGCAATTTTCATAATTAGCATAAAAAACAACATTAATGTCGATTTTGAGGTGGTCAATTTTTTGGTCAAAAATCATGTCAAATCTGACTAAAATATTGACATGTAAAACTCTCGGATCCATAGCTCCCATATTTCAAACCTCGATAACTTTCTCAAAACTGAACCGATTTTCATGTTTGAGGGCATTTTGGTCATTATTTAGCCTCTAGTTTGATCCTACATTCAAAATATATTCATTGTTGAAAATAAATTTTTTTTAGTTTTTTGGTCAAAAAAGCATGTATATTTTCAAAAAATTTTTTTTTCAAAATTTAAAATTGCGAATTTTTAATTTTAATCAATTGCAATTGTCATAATTTGCATAAAAAATAACAATTAAGTCGATTTTGAGGTGCTCAATTTTTTGGTCAAAAATCATGTCAAATCTGACTAAAATTTTGACATGTAAAACTCTCGGATCCATAGCTCCCATATTTCAAACTCCCATAACTTTGTCAAAACTAAACCGATTTTTATGTTTGAGGGCATTTTGGTCATTATTTAGCCTCTAGTTTGATCCTACATTCAAAATATATTCATTGTTGAAAAAAATTTTTTTTGAATTTTTTGGTCAAAAAAGCATGTAAATTCCCCTTGTATATTTTCGAAAAAAAATATTTTTCAAAATTTAAAATTGCGAATTTTTAACTTTAATCAATTGCAATTGTCATAATTAGCATAAAAAATAACAATTAAGTCGATTTTGAGGTGCTCAATTTTTTGGTCAAAAATCATGTCAAATCTGACTAACATTTTGACATGTAAAACTCTCGGATCCATAGCTCCCATATTTCAAACTCCCATAACTTTGTCAAAACTGAACCGATTTTTATGTTTGAGGGCATTTTGGTCATTATTTAGCCTCTAGTTTGATTCTACATTCAAAATATATGCATTCTTTAACATTTGATTTTTTTGGTGAGTGTATATACACCCATTGTACTTTCCGTCTGTTTGGTCAAGCTAAGAAATGGTTAGAGAACTTATAAATGAATGCGCATTAGGGCCATTGATGAACATTGAGGCCATTTGGCCAGTTGGTCAGCTGTGCAGTTCGGTGGCGCAACAACAATGGCGTCCTTTGGTGTCCTTGAGCTGCACTAATAAATGTGTCCAGCTGCAAAGCTATTGTCAAACATCGTCTAATGCATTCCTCCCGGCCAGTTTCACCTCCCAAAAAGCAGACAAAAATTGATTGACAAGCTTTGTGCTGTCCAGCTTTCATTTGGGCGAGTGATAGACGTAACGGTTTTCGCTATCGCCACCTGGCCGAACCGTAAACCCAAACCCCACTAACGGACTGCCAGAAACTGCTGTTGCCGTTGTTTTTTTACCTCTTTTTTTTTGTACAGCATCAGGCACTTCCGCTGTGAAACGGCAGGCGACGCCATGTTGTTTTTGTATTAAGAAGATAGTGGAGTGGAGAGGGGGGTTGGGGGAAGGTGCAGTGAGTGGGGAAATTGTGGCAGCTTTGTAATGCGGAAGTTTTTGCAAAACCTAAACGGAAATAGAGCAAATATGTTTAAGCGGCTCTTGTTGTTGTTGCTGCACTAAAATGATACACCAACTAGGCTGGTGGGTGTGTTGTGTGTGTGTGCGAGTGTGTGTACGTTTCATAGTAATTGATTAAGCTCGGTGAGTTTTCATAATCAGTTGCAGACACTGTTTAATTTTGAAATACCTTACAGAAAACTAGTTGACATTTGCACAAATTAAAATTTAATTATAGAGATAGTTTTCCATATAACTCTAAAATTTGGTGTAACGGATTTTTATTTTTACAATATACGCCTCGAAAACGAAAAAAAATTTAATAGTTGCTAAGTTTTTACAGTGTCAACATTTTAATCACAAACTGATTCGATGATGTTTGCAGTTCCTCTCTCTCTCTCTCTAACTTATTTTTAACGCCTCTTCTCTCCCTTCAGGCATCGACACAAAAAGCGTCATCGTCATAAAAAACCCAAAATACTTGTGCAGGATTTGGATACTGAAGTTGTTAAGGTTTGTTTTTTATTTTAGCCCATTTTTAAAGCTTTTCTAAATCAATATTAATTGTTATAACAGGTGATCGATCCGCATGATCTCTCGCAGCGCGCTCGCTGGACAATCATTGCTACTGCCTGCCTTCTGTTGCTGATGTGCCTAATGCTAATTGGCGTTACACTGCGGATGGCACCCATTATAGACGATATGGGTAAGTGATTTGTAGATCCATTTAAATATTGTTGGTATACCCAATGCTTTTGGCCATGTATCTAACCCCCTTGAAATTGATCCATGCCTGCCAAGCAGTCCCTTAGTCTTAAGCAATACAACTCTAATGGAACAAGTTTTAGGCATATATATAATATATAAATGGATGAATATATCATATGCATACGCGTGTATTATCCTTCTTTTGTGCTTTCTCATAACAAGCGATGTAAATAAACATAACTAAATAACTAGAGCTTACGCTGGGCTCTAAAACATACATATTCATGATAAAAGTGCTATAAACCGTTTAATCTAATCAAACTCGGTTATAATAACTCTATGATATATCTAATGCCCTGTGTATTGTATTTTGTTTCGTATATTTCAACTATAGAATACCTAACGAAATGTAAGTACGAGCTTAAAAAGAAAACAAATGAAAAACTATAAGAATGTCTGAATAAACAGAAGTTGAGTACTTCCAAAGAACTTAAATTTAATAAAATACGTCTTTACTGACTCAACTTCTGTTTATTCAGACATTCTGCTGGGTTATCAAAATCATAAAATTTAAACATGGCTGTGAAAGTTATGCTATGTTAACAGTTATCAAATGCGTTTATTATATATTGTAATTGTCTGTTCAGCAGACTGTGTTACGTATAGAAAGCATCTTAAACTAGAACCAATTGTTAAGCTTTTGCAACTTTTACAACTGTTATACTGCTAGTCCCCAAGCTTTTGCTGTTAAGCCTTTAACATTATGTTAAATGTTAAGTGTAAGAACTTTTGTGAACGACAGCTTTTAAGCTCGCGTTTAAACTTTATCCTGAGCTTTTTGTGTTGCACTTTTAGAACGAGCTTTTGCTCAGTTTGCAAGCTTTCACTCATTTAGTGCTCAAACTGAATGAACTTGCTGCCTGCGCTTACATGTGTTTATGTGTGCCATTGTGTTGCATAACAGCACAGTAATAGCCATGGAACTAGGACATCGTATCACATGTTGCATTTCAAACACACTCACACACACACACACACGGACAATAGTTGTCACAGTTGCAATTGTGTGTGTGTGTGCGTTTGGCATAGATTTGCGTGTTGCTCGATATTTTGGTTGGCTTTGCATTTATTTTGTTGCTTTCCGTTCTTTTGTGTGTGTGTGTGTGTGTGTGGCTGGGGGGGAGGGTATTGGACACTGTCGGCGCCCCACCTGACTCATGCACCTCATCTCAATGCAGCTGTCAGTATCCAACATCAATCATCAATTATAATTCACTGGCTCACAGAATTTAAGCATTGAATGGTTTCTCTGTTCGTTTGATAACAAAGATTAACATTTTAATCAAGTGTGCAAATTTTTTTTAATATTTAAAATAAGAATTCATTCAATGAATAATTCTTTAAGTTATTTCTTGAATATTTTATTTTAATATTTATTTTTACATATTTTATTATATACATATATTTCTTAAGCAATGCTTAGAATTATAAATTTTTTTATATATATTATATGTAGCACAGTTAAAAAAATCCTCTTTAGCATTATCAAAGTAGTACTCAGATTTCATTTAGAGTTGAGTTAAACACACAATTACCTATTAGAGTGTTAAACAGTGTTGAACAATGCTGTTTGCTGCTAGCGAACTTCATTAGGACCGCGTGCCGAATTTAATTAAACACTGATTAGAAAAAGGGGAGGCAAAGGTGGCTGCTGCTGCGCGATAAGCAAGAACTTTAGAACAGTGCAGGAATGCCAACAAGCAGGCGCCTTAAAGGAGCACCAGCAGCAGCTGCAGAAGCAGAATAAGGGCCGCATTGGGAACAGCAGGGGCTGCAGCTGAAGCTGAAGCTGCAAGCCGCACTTAATCGGCAACCACGGTAGCCACAATGGGGTGCACCACAGCGTGACAATGCCTGGTTAAAACTAATTTGTGTGTTGGCCTTAGGGTGTGCCCAGCATCAAAGCAAACAAACAGAGTGCTCGACTAGGAAATACCCAGCACCAGGCGGCCGTAAAATATTAAAATATATTGAATATTGAATTTATTTTTACACACGCTAGGAAGTATAAAGGAGGTATAAGAATATAAATATATATTCGCGTTTAGTATAAAATAAACTCTAACCGATATATAATAATAAAAATCAATATTTATCGAAATCAAAAAAATATGAAGATAATTTGCAATTAAGCCTAAAAGGGAACTTTCATTTATGATAAGACAAAACAAATAGATATACAAAAATCGATAAATTTTCGAGACAACTGATTATAATCAGAATACATAACTTTGGCTTTTAAACTCGCCTGAAAAAGGGACAGCTAAAAACGTATAAATCCACTCGGCTGCTGATGTTGATCAAGATTATATATATTTTACATATACCTTAAGGCATCAGAAATTCTCCTTCTCTCAATAAAGCACTTTACCAAAATTGCAATATACCCTATCTCAGCCACTTGTAGTGGGTGCAGTGTATGAAGACGCACACCTACATCTACACACACACACACACACACACACACACAAACACAGCTGAACGCACGAGCGCTCTCTTGGCAAATGGCGGACGTAGACGTTGCTGCTGCTGGTGCATTGTGCGCTGCGTGGAAAATGTAAAATGCAGTTATGCATTTCTTAAGTTGAATCAGCGGCAATGACAAAGCGACTGTGGCACAAAGACACGCGGCAGAGGCTGTCCGCTAAAAGTGTGTGTGTGCTGGTGTGTGTTGCTGTGTGTTCGCTTGGGCCACTCAAAAATGCAAAGAACCCAGCTGCGAAAATGCCAAGAAGCTGATGACGTCGCCGGCACCGTTGATGCTCTTGACTTTAGCGCTGCTGAGAGGCTGCCTGCTGCCGGTGGGCGTGGCAAAGTTTTCCCCGTGCACACAATTTCCGTCCGCCATATTTTCGCTCGCTTGGCCCGCAGGCTGAGTGCGTTGTCATTTTGGTTGGCTCTTTTGTTGTTGTTTCATTACTTTGCTGCATAAAACAAATGCACATAGTTCCGCTAGTTATTATCCACTTGCTGCGGCACTTTTGTGCTCCGCCACTAAGATGACTAACAATGTGCCCCGTTCTGCTGTCTTTCTTTTTTAAATACTCTGTTCCGGAAATTAACGAAAGTATATTTAATTTTTTCTTAAATCTTGAAATTTATTTATTCGTCGAAAGTTTTAAATTTCGCCAGCAACTGGCTGGCTTAGATGCCAAATTTTATATTTATATACCAAATTGGTGTCATAAAAAATCGGTTGGAAAATTTGTTTTGTCTTTAATCAGAAATTTAAATATATCATATTATTGTAAGTGCCATAAGAAGCAAAATTAGTTTTTATATAAAGTACTTTTTTGTTTTTACAGATTTTCTGATGACAATAGTCAGCATCTCTTTACTCTTAATATATTATTAAAATTTCACCAACATCAGAATTCTATATAATTAAGATTTCTAATTTCGGTTAATTCTTATATAGCGCACATTTCGTTTTCTTTTCTTTCTCGAAAACAATGCACTGTAAACAGAGTATTGCGCAGTCACGCAACTGCAATGTTCTCATTTGTGTGTGTGTTTTTTTCTGGCTTAATCAACACGCTACTATCGTCATCGTCAAACGTTGTGTTGTTTTTATCCTTAAACATCATTGTTGTTGTTGCTGCTGTTGTTTGGACCACAAAAAGCATTCCGATTGCCCAGCAAAAGCCGCAAGTATTTCAGGACCAAATTATTTTCATAGCTTTAGCTTAAAAGCTGAAATGCCGGCAACGGCGACTCCCTTGTTGTCCCCTCACCCCACCGCTCCTTGCTGTTGTTGTTGTTTTTGTTGTTTTTGTTATTGTTGTTGTTGTTGTTGTAGTAGCAAACGCATTGCCATTGCCATTGCCCCTTGGCGCTGGCAAAGAATTAAAAATATTTACAGTATTTCAAGTGAGCGAGCTGAGCTGGCAAAACAAACAGGCGGCAGGCAGGAGGCAGCTCCTCGCAATCTGCATGACTTGGACGAAGTCCTGGCCAAAGCTGAAAGCAAAAAGCCAAAGCTACCGTTGCAGGAGACAACGCACAAAGGGAATGTCCTAGCTAGTGTTTGTCCTGTGTGTGTCACAGTGTGCCCAGCCCATGGCTGCGGTTAGCAGCACCAACAAGCAACAACAACAACAACAACAAAAAAAGCATTCCAAACAAATATGAACAGCATAATTTTGTAATACAGACCACACACCCACATATAGCCAAAAAAAAAGTGCAAATAAAAAAATCTACTTGGTTAACTACATGAGGTTCTTCTTTTCCTGGGGCTGAGTAAGACGCAACTTTTGTCAGTTTTCTCTAATTTGTGAGAAAATCCGAAAAACAAATATCGACAGCTCGACTAGTTTTTGCCGCTGTTTGTCCCCAACTTGGTGCTGCGGTTCAGACATGGATTAAGTCCTTGTGAACTTTTCATGATTAATGATGCTTTGAAAACTTGTCATTATTTGCCTGCTCCTCAAACACCCTTTTTAGGTTGTATAGCATTCGGATCTAATTTTGATGAATTCATCATTCAAATTACATTTTAGTCTGCTAAACAACTGGTGTATCTGTATCTGAATATGTATCTGCAGCTGTATGTTGATTAAATATGTTTCTTATCTCTGTAAAGGCTCTTTGACTGGATTTATCTTTATTTTATTCTGACTATATATCGCTGAAAAATACTATAATTTCTTATGTTTCAAAAATATAAAATATAGCTAATTATGATACCATAATTAAATTAATTTATTACTTAAAGTAAAGTGAAATCTGGAGACATAAATAGTAATGGAATTATTATTTTCCATTACTATTATATTTATATACCCAGATTTAATACCCTCGCATTGAGGCTTTTCTGTTGCTGTTGTTGTTGCTGCTGCTGCCGCTTTCATCTCTTGAATGCCGTTTGTAAGAGGTCCTTGTCTTGAAGGCTTACAGCTTTTAAATGCTGTGCAATTGGTTTTGGTTTCCTTTTCGGCCACTGTTTTAATTGCGTGGCAAAGTGCCTGGCGAAAAGCCAGGAAAGCGGCAAATGAAATTAGGCATATTTAAGCAGTGAATTTAGTGGAAATTCAGCTTTTAAATGCGAAATTATCAGCGTAGTCCTGCGAAACAAACCGGGCAGCTAGGTGGATGTTATGGCCAAAACCGAAGCCAATGCGGCTAATGAGTTCGTGCCATAACCAAAACGCCAGACGCCGCGGTAGGCGGACGCGGGTGTGAAACCATAATGGGATAAATACGCTTTAAAAACTTGCTCAAATATTTGGCAATTATTTAGTTTTCGGTTTTTCGACAGCGGCTCGGCTTCAAGTCCGGCATTATAATGCCGTTTAATGAGTGCCACCAACATTGCGGCTAAATGAGTGTAACACATAAAAACTTGACGGTGTGAACAGGCAGCAACAAAGTGAACCAAAATAAAAAGCCAACAACAAAAGTTGGCCGCACGTTCTGCGTTCTGCGGGCGTTCTGCCCGTGGAGGGACTGGCGTGTTGGGCGTGTCAAAAGGCAGCTGCGGGTCAGTTGCTGCAAGTATCTGTTGTCTTTTTTAAATACAAATTACAAAAAAACAAAACAAAAATGGAATTGGCAAAAAAGTTTTGATAAAAATCCTATTATAAACATAAATAAATAGAGTGCCAGCAGGGCAGGCAAATGCCAAGCCCGCACACACACACAAACACGCACAGGGCTCGTCGGCTGTGCAAACATTATGAGCTTTGACTTGTAGGCACGATGGTGAAGTGGAAGGCGGCAAAGTCAAACAATGAGGCAGCCAGTTCTTAACAGGACAAACCGAAACTTCATTAGTGCCTCTCATCTAGCATCTCAACTCATCTCATTCACAATGTACAAGAATACATGAGGGCTACATGCCAGACTTTATATAAAAATGCACTGCGAGAAATTGAGAATTTTTGAAAAGATATTAACTCAACTTATAAAATTCAAAAGAATATAATATGATCCAAGTGAATTAAATGTTGCAATCTATAAGGATATTTTTATACGCATATAAATAATACATTATAATATTATAAATATTATTATTTTTAAAATAATAAAAAAAAATTATTTTTAAAGCGTATTCTATATAATAATTTAATATTCTTAAATCTTAGATTGTATTTTAAAAAGAGTTTTTGTAATTCCTAAAACTTTAATTCATTTTAAAAAAAATTTTGATTTTTCTCTAAGCTACATCTTATCTATTTTTCTCAGTGCACATGCACTTGCTGCTTCTACCTGGGAATTTTAAATGAGGTAGTTTTATTTTTTTAGTAGTTTTCCGCTCAACGGCTTTCAGTAGGCAGTTACCAGTCATTGGGTTGCTTTTCTTGCGGTTTATTATGCGAACGGTCGACTGTAGGCATATTCAATATTCATATTTCGCAGCGAAAGGAATATTTATTACCTTCAAGGAAAACACACACACGTTCACACACACATGCACGCACACACACACCTAGATGTGAATATGAAGATACACATTGATTGGGTTGGTTTTAGGGGCGGTCTTTGTGGTCTTGCGGTTAGTTGTACAGTGCAGGGCGTGGCATGTGTCGCTGTCGCGTAACCTTTTGTTGCCATACTGAAACTAGAAAATTGTTTGTTTTGGCAAACCGCTGGCGAAAAATTTAATCTCAAATTGAAGGCATTTTGCACAGCACGGCGCTAAGCGAAATTGCCTTTGCCAGCCTTTCACAGCCGCAGGTGACGTTTTCATGTGGGGCAAATAAGCTGGTAAATGGCAGCGTTTTAGTTTAATTCCAATGTCCGTAAATGTTATCAATTTTGCTCTGCTTTAAGTACACTTTTGCTGCACAATTTCAAACTAATATTTGTGTTTTCACAATTTATGACTCATAAATTAAGTATTTTGTGGAGACTTATTTTTTTCTATTTGTACTTGCCTTGTGGTTTTTCGTTAGACTGGCAAGAAATTTATGAGCTTGTCGCTCTGAAAATTATGCTAGAAATATTTACTGAAAAAGTTGACAAGATTCTATTTGGCAGAGTTTTTTCATTTTCCAACTTGTTGAAGTTTTAAAATATACTTTTGCAGACATATTGCTTAAACTTTCCCGTTAGGCAGATAACATATATTACAAATTAATATTGATATTGATATATTGTACCAAGTAATTTCATATATTTCAATTTCAATAATAATTGCCTTATAATAAAAGTATATACATAAATATATAAACATTTTGTGCAAAGTTAAAATTGTGACATTTTAACAAAGTTATAGTTTTTTTTGTTATCTGGCAAAAATTATTTAATGGAAGTGATGATTGCTAACGTGCAGACAATTATATATTCATTGTATATATGTTGAATTGAATATTCAATGTATGAATGTGCCTTTGTTGTTATTATCAGTTTTAAAGTTAGACAAGAATATAATTACTTAAATTTGCCCAGCTGTCATAGGCAAAAACTATTCTTTTGTCCGGTTGACATGCTATTTAGAAATTAAAACTTTCTGTCATATTATTTAGCATGAAGTTTTAATTACTTTATTGGACTTTTTGTTTGTGGTCTTAAAATACTTATCATATTCGTTACACATTGCATGATGATTGTTCCCTATCAGATTTTATTAGTTGGGATGGGGACTATATATAAATGCAGTGCAATGTTTACCGACAAAACAGTAACAATTTTCACTATGAAGCAGTTTGCATTCTTTGGAGTATTCTTTTTGATGCTGGTCGTTGCATTGGTGAGTGGAAAATCTAATGGAAATTTGAGGAATAGAGATTTATTAATATGTTCAACTGTGCGGCTTATAGGCCGCCATGCCGCAAATGCCAACGATGCCGCAAATGCCCGGTAAGCATTTGGGCCAGATAATGAGCTCTGGTTTCCTCAAGCAAAGCGCCGGACAGCAGGGCCCACCACAAGGTCAGGGCCAGGGACCACCACATGGCCAAAACGGCCAAAATAATAAGAGCTAAATATCCACAGAATTTTGACGAACTAAACTGGATTTGATTGATTGAAATGTTAATAATTAAATAAGCTAATTGAAATATTTGCACATTAATATGAATAAAATTTGGCATATGTACTTATGTTATTTGAGCTTCGAGATAAAATTTAAATTTCTAAGAATTTCTACTCTGAATAAACAGATGCAAAAGTTGTATCTGAATCTTGAGGAAGTCGACAACTGTTATAAAATTTGAGTGCCAACTTAACTCGAATAAAATAATCAATGCAGGAAATATTCAATATGCAAGATTTTAAAGGATGCCAGAAAGTTTAAATATTTGTTAAGCAGAGGAAAAGAGCTAAAAACTTTTTTAAGTTTTATAGAAGAGGAATGTAAAGTTTTTATTTCTTTCCTTGTTTTATGAACCACAGCTTAAAAGTAAGCAAAAACTTTAGCTAAAGACCAATCGGCATATACGGCATGGACACATACAGTTAAATGTTAATATGTATATATTTATATTTATATATATAATGTTCTTCTTTGTAGAACGGGCTGCTGTTTTATGTAGCAGACAAGCGGCTCGGACTTTTCCAGCTGGCAAACTTTATTAATAAAATGCACAAAGTGAGCGAATTACGAGCATCAAATTCATAAATATAGTCATAGTACATTGCCGTAGGTCCATTGTGCTGCCAACATGGCTGTGTAACTATAAGGGGGGAATGTGGATAAGGGGATGTGCACTTTTAAAAAAACTAGTAGCTGCAACTTCTTGTATGACTTATTTCATTTAACAAATTGCGAGTGCGAGTGCTTATTAGCAAAAAGAGTTCTCACCTCCGAGTATTTTATAATTGCATTACAGTGTCTCAAGTCTGGCTGCCACGCCCTCTCCCCTCCCCTCCCGCTCTATAGCCGCTGTATGTGCATTACTCTAATTTCCGAACCATGCTTCTGAGCGCTCATGTGTGAATGCACCTGTGAGTTTATCCGAAAAGTTCTACCAATGCTATCACTCACTTTAGAATGCTACACAACCAGTGTTGTCAACTTTTGCATAGCTAAAAAAGTTTGGATTAAAGTGCTTCAAAACAACTTCATTTGCTTTAATATCCGATACCCGATTTGATTTTATTTTAACTGTAAATAAAATATATTTTTATTCTTTGACAATCTCTTTAATTTCATTACATTTAAAAATATTTTGTAGTTAAATGTACAATGTATATTTATCTGCAGTATCTTCAATTGTTGCCTTCATGATTAATCAGAATAATGTTGAAAAACAATATTGTCATGTTCATTGAATAGAAAATCTGTGATTAAACAAGCCAAAAGATACTTTTGTAAGTTTTTGTTTGAATTGAATAAACACATTTTAAGAATGCAAATTTCTGTTGTAAAACAATACTTCAGAAAAACGTCAGTTTTGAAAAACAACAAGTGCAATTGGCAACTCTGGTTACACATACACTCATGGGAGCCAGGTGCTGATGAAAACTTACAGCCAAAGGAAATTTTTTTCGATGCGTCTCACATAATGAAACTGCATGGGATATATATCCATAACCGTATCGAAGCAGCTCGACTTATCATTAACATACATACATACATAATTTCCGTTGTGTGCTGCCACGGGGCAACAATGGGCTGTGCCGTGGCAGGAACGGGGGAGGGGGCAGGAAAACGGTGGCGGATGCGCCCTGCGCGCGCGCTCCTTGCCACAATGGCAGCAACCAAAACAAATGCAAGTGGCAAGCAAGCATTGAGTGAAAGCTCTCTCCTGGCTACAGTTTTCACTCGCAGCGTGCAACACGTGACGCCACACATTGAGTGGAGAGCCTGCCTGGCGAAGGCAACACCCAAGGATGCTGCGCCAGAGTCCAACATGTTGCTTCCACCAAACCGAACCGACGAGCGAAACAGCCGAGGCGCCACACGACCGAACGACAAACGAAACGAGCCACGATGTGGCGCCTTCGTCACGAGCTCGACGAACTGATAAAGCCAGCGGCTGCCGCTGCTGCTGCTGCTTCTGCTGTTGCTGCTGCTGCTGCTGCTGCTGCCACAGCGTTTGACTAAGCGTGGCAGCAAGCTCGCGTTTCGGTCAGTTGAACATTTTCCATGCTGTGATCAAGTTGTCTTTTTCCTCTGAGCGCCGAGCGCTGTGCACGCCTTGGACTTGGAGCATTCCACGTATCGTCAACGAAAGCGATTGCAATTGCAACCAAAAAACATATATTCCCAAAACTAGTCGCAACAAACAAAAAAAAAGGAACACTAAAAAAATTAATGGCCGAGCATCAAGTGCAGTGCGTTTGTGTGAATGTGTGTGTGTGTGTGTGTGTGTGTGTGTGTGTGTGTGTGTGTGTGAGGGCGTGCCTAATGGCTTGAGAAATTGGTGGGTTTGGTAGGCGTGGCCCAGGCAGCATAAAAATGCAGCTGCAATTGAACTGAGACCCAGAGACGCCTACATATTGGCCGGAAGCGGGCAATAAGTTAGCAAAATGGCGCCTGCCTAGCTAGAGGTGTGCGTGTGTGTGTTTGGGAGAGATTGGGTGTATGTATTATTGTCACAGGCGCCTTTCTAACCGCAACAATTGAGTTGCTAAATTGTTTCTAATTGCGTGCAGACTTTTTGAAAGGGTGTGCGTGCGTGTGTGTATGCCTATCTTATAGTTATATACATATACAGTTATATATTACAGTTACAGCTCAACGGCAAACAATTTGTGAAACGACGGACTGACTTACATGCATTTTATTAGTACATAATATCAAAAATCAATCCAATTGAATAAACACCAAAAACAAATAACAAACACTTTTTTGTAACTTAATTACAATCTAAAAAAAATACAAAATAACCAACAACAACAACAACAAAACTTAAATTAAAACAAACACAAAAGCAGCAAGAAGAAAACGACAACAATAACAATTAAAAACAAATAATAACGAATTCAACGGTTTCGTCTGAACTGCAACAAAAAAATAAAAAAAACCCACGAAAGGCAAGCGAAATAAATCCCAGAATAAATATTGTGAAATGAAGTGCCGAAAAAAGCCGTTAAATGAGTATCAAGAGCGGCTGAAAATGTAATTAAATATCACAAAAGTCAACTTGAATGGGCAGCATATCAAAAACGTTATCGAGAAACTGTTATCGAAATCGAAATAATTACAAGCAAAAAAGAAAATTCAATTGCAAATACCGTTGATTGACAGGCGACAAAAGAAAAAGAAAGAGAAAGCGGTTGGAAGTCAAGCATCCTTAATGAAATCAACGAAGACGCACAAATCCAGCATGGAGCCTAAAATTGTAATGTACAACAGTAAAAATATATACACATAATGTATACATTAATATATATACAAATACACAAGAATTTTGCACAAAGTCATGCGTCATTTTACTTTGGCTTAACTTTTTTTTTTATTTTTACTTAAATATTGAACAATATAAATAGCATTTCATCCTCATTGTTATACACACACACACATACACTTTAACTCTCATAGAGAAGTATACACGCACACAATTCCTATGCAAAGTCATTTTTCAAACATTTTCTGTACTTACATATATATATTTTTATTTTTTTGAGTTTTTTTTTTTTTGCAAGTTAAAAGCTTTTTGGTCCGCTGCCATTTTAGACGCAATTCCTGCTTACATTTAACAATGACTTTTTGTACGCACACAAATACAATTCGTAATTTTATTTATATATCCAATACTCTACTCTCCAACTACTCTAAGTAAGTAAAAAAAATAAATTTGCAATTTTAAGTCATACAATTTCTATAATTTACTTATCCTTTATGTGTTAGGTCTAGCTATTAGAATTATGTAATGGAAAATTGTTGCAAATTGAGTCAATCGTTGTGGTAAATCTGTTATTGCAAACGGCATCTATAAAACGCGTTTTTATTTGCTTTCAATTGTACGCTTTATCTTTGAACTCGACATCTACTTGACTCTGTGGAAATTATGCAAACAAGATAACTAAATATACACACAAATATATGTGTGGATACGATTCTATGGTATCTGCGCAAATAAACACACATTGTTTTCATACACGCACACAATAACCGACATAAATATAACCAAATTTACTATGGAAAAATATGAATATTATTCTGTATATTCTTCATTTTGAGAGAAACCAAGGTTTTTGCACACAGTTATAGTTATAAATTCAAAAAGTAGTTGTAGCTATAGTTCTAAACTAGGTTTTTTATCAGTTTGAAATTTTATTAATATTTTATGAAAAAGTTAAAAGTTTTTCAAGGATCTATATTGGGCGGACCTTAAAATAATTCTTCTAACAAGTTTTTTATATAACATACTCTGTTGTGTTAATAGTTGACAATAGAGTTTTAATAGTTTTTGTTTTTTATTTTCCCGCTCTTAGGTTCCAAGATTTTTAGCTACAAAATGTCTACATTTTTTCCATTGTAAACTAGGCGTAAATTTGATTTACAGTCCTAACAGACTTAAAAGCAAATAATGCGCGTTTCACACTTTTCGAATAGTTGGCAATTGTTCAATATTCAATTACTTAATAATGAACTACATTTGTGCATTTCTGCTTTGCCATGAGGAGTAATTATGGCAAATCAATTCAAATACTTGGGGCTATTAATTATGCGTAGATAACCATCGAAAATTTAGCGAGTGTCGGTAATGGTTAGCATGCAACTGGGCGTGGCCGGAAACCGAATGAAAAAACAAATACATATATACTGATCGGAATATAAGAATATGTTAAATAATTCATAACTGTTGCATAACAAAATGACTTGTGCCTATGGTAAATGACATGACAAATATTTGTGTAATTTTTCAACTGTGCAAATTGGTTAATGAAGTGAATTTTAATTTTATTGGCCACTGGAATTTCCACATTTTATAAAACTAATTAATTTGAAATGAAATACCACAAAAAAAAATGTTAATTTAATATAATTAAATGTATTACATTATAAAGAATAATAGGGTTTTGTTAATGAATATATATCACAATATTAAAAGCATGTTCTTTAAGAAGAAATTTCGAAAACATTTCTTGAAATGCAAAATTTCTTAAAGGTTTTCCCCATGAAATTGATAAGTATGTGTATAGCATAGTAATTTATAGGAGATCATATGCATACATCATCCAAAGAATTGGTGGGTTTTTTTTTGCATCGGGAGTACAATAGAAAAGGAAAACTTCGACTCTCAGAGCGCCAATGGGGTCAGTCTTTGTGGCTGGACTGAATAGCTCAGCTAATGCCAGTTCGTTGAGCAAATTTACATTTAAAATAGATAGAATATATGGTTGAAGAATATACACTCTATATATAAAATTGCCACGCACCATTTATATATATATATGTACGTATTTATATCGCAGCATAAATCAGCAGATGCTGCCAATTAAGGAAACTATTTGAGAAGCGGGAAAAACAACGCAATTTGGATGTTTGCCAAGTGGCTACAATTATGCTGAAATTGTTCAACATTTAAAGCAACCAATCACGTTGGTATTTTAATACCCTACAGTAATGAGACTTATTATAATTTAGCTAGAGAGTAGGAAATTTGCGTCTTATTAAAGTTTATTCCGTCAACAACTTTTTAACAAGATTTTTCTCTTTGAATAGCCTCTTTAAATGCAATTGGAAAAAGTAATTTAAAATGTCTGTTAGAGCATTCAAGGACCTCAACGTGGTTTACTTCATATTTTAATTAAACTTTACGGCAATTTAACTTAAGCTGCACTCAATTTGCAGCTTCATTTGCTGCAGTTTAGTATTCAGCTCTGGGTCGATTAAACGGCTACTAAGATTCCCCGCTGGTTAAGCACAAATTAAGCAGCGTTTTAATTAGCCAACTTAAGGCTTAAGCACAGCCAGATCGGGGTTCATGTATGGCAAATAAATTGTGCGGGCACGTTTCGCAATGTTTGTTTTGTGCAATGTATGTTAATTTATGCATAGACATTATTTAAAAATTAATTAATGTAATTTCTATTAAAATTCGTTCGACGTAGTCCACAGAAAAAAAATGAGAAAAAAATATGGAAAGCGAAAAAACGACTGTGACCCGCCCCCCGACGATAGCCCATTAACTCTGCATGCCATACATTTTTAATTAGAAAAGTTTGGGCACGCCCCACCATGCAGCCTACAAAAGTTGGTGGGCGCTTGAATAAAATACATAGAAATACATGTACATGTACATATATTCATATAAACACGAAATTAATCGTAGCATACCTTCATGCGTTGTTTAGGTGAATCGCGAAATGTTACTGAAAACAAGTAATTTTTTCTAATTTCCAACTTGATGGCAACAAGTAAAATACACAAAAAAATTTATAAAAATATTGAAAATTGCAACATAATGCTCTCGAAAATTAAGCGAAGCGTGGAAACGCTTCAAGCATTCAGCAGGCAGCATCATCACCACTTTGCCGCTTGCCATTAGGCTATTATTCATTCGCCCTGTCGTCCAGTTTAGTTCTTGCCAGCTAGTGAACTCTGCACAGTGGCTTAAATCTGTATTTTTCGAAACAGAAAATCAAGTTTTCATATTAGATGGAAAATAAAAACAAGTGAGAAGGCTCTAGTCGGGGCCGCCCGACTAGGAGATACCCTGAACCCTGCGATCTGGTTCTATAAACATTTCAGCTCGTTTACA